>CAVNYN010207862.1:0-14525 GCA_963692815.1 Nyctanthes arbor-tristis | reverse complement strand
CCCCCCCCCCCCCCCCCCCCCCCCCCCCCCCCCCCCCCCCCCCCCCCCCCCCCCCCCCCCCCCCCCCCCCCCCCCCCCCCCCCCCCCCCCCCCCCCCCCCCCCCCCCCCCCCCCCCCCCCCCCCCCCCCCCCCCCCCCCCCCCCCCCCCCCCCCCCCCCCCGCTCAGAAAAAAATATACTATGAATATCTTACACCTGATGCCCCATCCCCGATCCCGCAGAGAAAGCGAGGGTGGTGTGTGGCCTACATGCGGATTCTGCAGGGTGCTCTGGCACGAGGAAATAACCAACGCTGTCTTGTTAGATGATAAAGTGGTGGCTAGTTAAGTTTGATAGCTACGTTAATTTTCACGTATTCTTATTGGTTGTTATAACGTCCTATCCTAGTTTACCATTTATGCATAAATCAAAATGCATAGGCTACCATTTCCAGCTGTTCAAAGGTGGCCATACATGACTCTTTAATAACTTTCATTTGTTTCTGGTATCTGTCCTTTTCAGTTCTTCTTTATAGCTCAGCAATTGAGATGAAATGTTTGGGGTAATTCATAATGCGACCGAAACATGCCCTTTTCCGTGTGGCTTTTGCCACCCGAATTTATTACATTCAAGATTTTCATTCACTCGACATGTGTTGGGATGGATCTTAGAAATCATCGAATTGAAAACACAGAAATAACTGATAGAAAATCGAATCAAATTGATAGAAAGAACCCCCGGGGGGGGGGGGGTTAGAAGGGAAAAGAATGATGAAGAAGAGACGATTCCTGTTGAAGATAATATTAAACGATACACGTGTCGTGGTAGTTGCTCTAAAAACTTGAGTTGTGGGCTATATGGGCCATCGATTGCTTACTCAAACTTCACTGGTAACTGTCCCTTTTCGTCCTTTCTACTTTATAGAGCTCAGCACGGAGTTAGAAATTTACATTTTTGTGTGTGACGAAGCAGGCGAGCTTCCTTTTTGAAATCTTGTGGCCTATAATGATTACACCATTGAGCAATTTGAGCATACATTGCTTCTTGTTTGGCTGGAATTAATTTTACTACATTCATTGGGACAATACTATTATTATGGTTAAAATAGCGCCGAGACAAAGTCGAGAGACTATGTTATTGACCTAGGCTGCTAAATCAACTCAATAGATCATTGAGTGGTGGAGTTTTGTACTGATACGCGCTATGTCAAACACATTGCATTAACAGAATAAATCATCAACGCTACATTTAATTAATGCTATAAATCAAAACCCTTTATGGGTGTGTGGGAGTTTAACAGCATCTTTGCCTAGTCATTTCAGCCGGCTAGGCGATGAGATCATGAAGCCACTAGCAACTAGTTCTTGTTAAGGCTTAAAAACGAGCACGTGGATCTCAAGAGTGGTTTGCTCTAATGAGTCGATACCATGCCCGAGCATGTTAAAAGGTTGAAACCCATATAATTAAGTATAAAAATGTAAATTAACATTTAAGTGGTTGGACTACTCCTCTTAATAAGGTTAACTTTATTAAGATGAAACAAAGTCTATCTATGGTTAACTTTAGTAAGATGAAACAAAGTCTTTATAGATAGAGGGGAGTGAGAGTTTGTTAGCCAATCAAAACAATTTTGCTCAGGACAGAGGATGAGCGGGCTAGTGATTGATGATGGCAAAGATGGCGAGGCAAATTAGAGCGGCCTTCACCACGCTTGCAATTTCAAAATTTAGTGAAAGGGTAGGCTTAGAGAAATTGGGACATGGGTGAAGTTCCTGATCCTTGCCCTGTTGAGCGGCGACAATTTCCTGCTCCATTAAAGGGAATTTCCACTATTAGTTTTTTTTTTTTTTTTGGGAACAATACGAGTTTTTAAGCAAACCGATGCCGTTTCTGTAGAAATTTCATGCCATTTAAGTTGGGAGAATGCAAGAGTTTCATAGCAAAGCGATGCAAAATCTCAGCTCCTCGATTGGTGGTGGTGGTGGTGGTGGTCCAACTTTGCTGCCCCAAGGAAGGCGCAGTGAATTGATACAGCAATGTGGTTTGTGGGTGGGGTGGATGGTAGTGGTCTGGTTTGGTGGCTTACGAATTATTCGGGTCAACTCAACATGAGGGTCAAGGTTTATTGACAGTGACAGATCTTTTTTTTTTTTTTTTTTGTCTCTCCCGGGGCACGGGTTGTAATAAAGAAAATTTTTAGTTCGACAAAGTTGATGCAAAAAATTGTTTTTTTATTAGTAAATATGTAACTAAATCTCTTGGGCTTAGAAATAATTTTTTGGGCTCTTACGAGCTGTAGAACGTCTGGGCCCATCCTAAATCCGTCCATATTAAATGGGGGTCATGGACTTCGTTGACACTAGCCGTGGCTGGGATGGGGTTTGTGGCAAGGAAAGAAAACGGAGGTTTGGTGTTATGGATGGCAATTGGCTAGCAAGAGTGGGAGAAAATTTTTATGGCAAAGATCTCGAACCGAAATTAATGGTGCCCAATCCTGAACGGAAAAAAAAAGTCCCTTCCAACCCCCATTTAAAAATAATAGGTGTGCAATCGATTGGAAAAACTATGGTACTCCAGGAGTACCGCGACCAATAAAAACCTACATATTGATTGAAGGCTCCAATTTATATTATATATAATTTAGACTCTAAACTCACACGTGAGTTTTTTATTGGCTAAAAGTACCAAGTATTTTGTACTTCTAGAGTACAAGAATTTTTTCCATAATTGAGTTTCTGCTGACATGCTCCAAAATTTGGTAGGAAATGTGATGGGCCGGGGTGATTTTTTTTTTTTTAAAAAAAAAAAAAAAACCCTTATGGACAAAGAAAGAGATTGAAAAAAGTGTGAAAGATACATTTCTCCTTAGTGTTTTTAATAAATATATGTATGTATATTATACAAAATTGAAATTATTTTAGAGATAAATTCATCATTTTAATCTCAAAAGATTTAGTTCATTGTAATTAAAACGACCAAAATAAGAATGGTTAAAGGGATAGTAGGATTCAAGTACTATAATTTTGGTACTTAATGACACCAGAAGGCGATATGCAGTATAATATAATATCTTATGCTGATTTGAGTATATCAACACTCTGACAAATAACACCAATGCTTTGATCAAAATCATAAAGGGATGCATTAAAAAGGAGAAAAATACAAGGATAAATGTATAACTCATCCCTTGGATTCTGTAAATTTGAAAATGCTCAAGAAATGCATTAATTAATTACATGGTAGGCGGCGAATGGCGATCCACTTAAAAAATATACACTTCGGTTATGGAATAAGTTTGTTTGAAGCAGTTTCAAACTATGCACAAATATTTTCAAATCAATCCAAAGGCTTAAAGTTGCTTTTGGTTTGGTCTTTACCCAATCTAAATCTAATGCCATTGCAAAGTGGTCCCTTCAAGTTCTAAAAGTATACAAACTAGTCCTTATAATACTTTTCCTCGTTTTCGATATACATTTTCCCCCCAAAACTTTTTAATCATTCTCGTGAATTCCATTTTGATTTAGTTATTTATATGCAAGTAATGGATTTGAAAGCCCAAAAACACTCAATCCAAAATGATAAATTAAGCAAGTTACTTATTCATGCCTCATAAACATATTTCTTTAAAATTATTGCTTTCAAAAATTGCAACTAGGACTGAACAAATAAATACCAAGCCGAAAAACCGAACCAATCCGCGAAAATTATTTGGATTGGTTTGGTTTAGTTTGGGAGATTTAAAACACTTAAAATGGTTTGATTTAGGTTTCGACATTTGAAAAACCGCTTAAAATGAACTGAACCCAACCATTTTTTTATTTTTTTAATTAAAAAATTATTAATGTGTAAGTAATATGGGAAAAATATCAATGGACATAATTCATTATGATTGTTACATTTGTTAACTGAGTTTCGCACTCTAATAAAGAAGTCCTTGTAATAATTTGGTTCATTTTAGTAATTTAGTAAGCTACTTTTGACTAATTTAATTAATACTCTTATGAAATGTTTTTGGAGTATTTATAATAGTTGATTGAGCATATTTTTCTAAAATTTTAACACTTGAATTGACAGATACTTAAACAAAATAACACTTCTATAAGCATATTCTGGCAACATCTCATTTAAAGTTTATGTATCATTTGGACTTTTTTTTTTTGTCTGCTACCTTCTATTGTGTTTTTTAAGGAGAGGCTTCCTCTCCTAATTTGCCATTTGGCTGCAGGTGATTGGGGTTTGAGGGTTTAGGTAAATCCCCCAACCCCTAATCACCTGCAGTCACATTAATTTTGATCTAGAACCATACATTGGGAACGCTATGACGCCATATAACCCATGTGGCGTGGCTTATATGGTGCTATAACGTGTCCGATGTATAGTGCCTGAATGTAACTCGCAGTCATATGGTAGGTCTCTCCTTAGAAGGACCGACATTCTATTAATAAAATTTACTAACTTTTGATGAATTTGATGCTGATATTATTATATTAAAAAAAGCATATTAGTACCCCTTTTGAAAAAAAAGGAAGGAGTATATTAGTATCGTAGAATATTTATGTTTATAAAATTATTATCATGTTTTGAGTTCATTCTCATTATGTTGATATACAAACCATGGTTGAAAACAGAACTTTACCGAAAAAGTAGGTTTGGTTTGAAAAATTAAATGGCTTAGTTTGGTTTACATTTTCTCCAAACTGAATCTTATGGTTTGGTTTAAAAATAAATTCAAAACTGTCCGAACCGTACCATGTTCACCCCTAATTGGAACAAATTCATCTCCAAATCATGCCCTTCTAGAATTTCAAAAAGGTCCCCAAAATTGGACTTATGTACATTTTCTAGCCTTTTCACTTCTTTTGGGTTGTTCTCTTCTAGTTTACGAATTTTTATTTACAAATACAATATTTACTCAAGTGTGATTGTAGGTGACTGACTCGCTATATACGTTAATAAGCATAATTGATGATCAGGTTTAAGACGTTTTTCAATTTGAAGGTTGCTGAAAGTATGTTTATATATATATATATATATACACACACACACACACACACACACATACTTAGAAGCATAGTTCTAACTACAAAATAGTATGAAATATAGGTTAATTACGAATAATGTATTTTATCTAGACTTGATACTAATCTTCAGTTAGATAAATAGTATTACTCATTAATTTAAATATGAAAATAACTAGATTATGAGTAATGCTACACTTCTCTGTTGGTTTGCTAATTAGTTCACCAGTTCATAATTTTAACTCTAAAATATCTAAAGCTCAAATTAGTTAAATATCTTAATTGAAAGTTTTACCTTTCTTGTTAGTACATAAGTGGTGAACTAAGTGGTGAGTTAATATGGAAGTTTATCATTACTCCTAGATTATTTACTTCCTTATATACTAATCATCGATGACAAAATTAAAACACAAAAACCATTATTTTTTTTTATTCAAAACTCAAGTACTAAAAGATAGACACCATATAGGGCGCGAAATCACCTAAGATTAGGAAGTTCCAAGAACAAAAAGAGAAGGGGTTAAGAAAAAAAAAAAGAAAAGAAAGAAGTATTGTGCACTCTCCCTGAAAAAAATGAAAATTGTAGCAACATATATAGGATGAGTGCTAGCTAGCATTCAACTTGTGATCAACCCCAATGCTGGTACTTGAGGGATGGGAGCCCGCCCTTTCGAGAATGGGAACTCGAAGCTTGATTCACCATTTGATCATGATCTGCTAGGAAAGAGGTGTCAATTGGTGGAAACATAGGGTCTTCAACATTTGAGACATTGCCCAACTCTTCAACATTATTAGTATGAAACACCGGAACAGGGTCGGCCGAGGGGAAATTTGGGTTAGGTTCGAGCTTTGGGATATTGACAATGTTGATGGTAGTTTTGATTGGTGGCACTATTTGAGAGTTGAAGGTGGTAGGATTGACATGTACAGTCTTAATGTCATGGATGCTGGGTCGACGCCTATCAGCCGGAGTCTCACTGATTTGTCGTCGAAAGTACTTTTGGGCATGGCTGGCAACTTGGGTTGGGGTCTTGCTGACCACATAGTACCTTGAAATGCTCCTCCAGTCTCCTTTCCCATACCTGTTCAGTCCCATGAGGAATAACCTATAAAAAAAGGGGTAACCAAATTAATTAACATGTACAAGTCAAGCTAGCTAGACCGGAAATTGGAAAAATTAAATATATCAGAAGAAATTTGACGTAGACATTACAAACTAGAAAAGACATTTTTCCAAGCTAGAAACCATAAACCCCGACGTATGCTAATTTGTTGCTTTTTAAACATCAATTTTGGGTTTTGATGGCTACCAACTATTAGGTATATACCATCCAGTTTCTTGAACTCCTGCAGGCAACCGACTTGAACCTGTGATTACAACTAGCAGATATTTAGGTTAAATAATTATTTAATAAAAACTATAGTGGTTGATTAAAGAAGTTGCTGATCTATAGATATAAAGATACCCTAAATTAATTAAGAAGGAGATCTAAGAAATGTGTGTATGAAATGAGAAAGAAAAAAAAAAAATATATATATATACGTATATATATATATACGTATATATATATATAATAGTGGCATGTAGAAATCACATTAAGAGAGCTAGCTAGGTGGCAAACAATGCAAAGATACAGAGACATAATGGTTAGTTAACAAACTATCTCTGAATACAAATTTCAGTACTAATAGATAAATATCCCTTGTTGTATTTTGGTTTTATGAAAAAAAAAAAAAAAAAACTAAAGGGAAGCCAAGAAATGAGAAAATCAATTATTAAAAGATCTAGCATGCAATGTACAATTACTTTGTTAAAAAGATCCCATCAAAAAAGAAAGAAATTAATTACTTAATAGCTAAATACATAAATAATTAAGGTAAAAATGATATAATTACATATATATATATATGTATATATATATATATATATGAAGTTAGAAAGTATTGGAAAAATACTGATGTTCTTCATGTGTCCATGGAATCCCCCTTCGGCGCTTCTGGCCACCATTGCATGTCTTTTCAGTCAGCGTTGGGGACTCCTTTTGAGTTTTTCCCTTGCTTTGTTGACCAACAATTTCGTCTTTGGGAATTGGGTAGCCATCGGACTGAATCATCTCTAGATCGTCAACCAAAGCTTGATAGTGAGTCTTGATCTCACCGATAGATTTCCAGGGAACCCTAGATGCAACATTTTCAAAAAAGCCAGGACTCTCCAAATCAACTTCAGATAAAGCATTTTCAAACAACTTGTTATCCTCCTCGGCCCACTCTAATTTCTTCACATCGTCTAATGGAGGGGACATTGAATCACGCCAAGAAGGATCACTCAAGGGTGATGAACACTGGAAATCTGGCCATTCCATTGAGTGATTTTGTTTAATTTTCACTAACTCACTGAGGAAAATTATAGTAGTAGTACATGGTTTACTCACCTCTAAGGAAGGAAAACTTGATTAAATGAACAAAAGGTCTTCTTTAAAAGGGAAAATGAGGCAATTGATTGAGCTATTACTACATCTTTTACTTGAAATCTCAGATAGTCCTTCAAGCTATTTAATTTGGCTGGGTTGCAGAAGATGTATTTACAAATGGTGAAAGATGAAGAAAGTAAGGACGCACACGTAAGGACGCACACGTACATGCGTGTAACATAACAATTCGGGGAGAAAATCGCGTGTAATACAAAGAAGTTAACAAGTCGCGTGTAATATGCCCAGGCACAACTCATGTGTAACTGAAGAATCTTTTATTCTTTATGAAGCGGTTGAAGCATATACTCAAGAGTACCGCGTAGTTTATGTACCTTTATATATATTCTATTCAAAATATCATTTTCTTTTTCACCCAATAATAACTTCTCTAATTTTTTTAGTTGGGAAAAATGACTTGTGACAATGATCTTGGTCTAAATAGTTTGTCGAAAAATAATACTGACCCTTTCCTTACTTCTCACTAGGGCAAAAAAACCACATGATATATAAGCCTATGAGCAATTTTTCTAATTTCCAATTTTAAGATAGCTGACATCTAATAATGCCACTTCAGATAAATGAGATCACATACATTTATAATTTTTTGAAACACATTTTACTCTTCATGTCAAAATTATTATTGGGAAATTTAAAGAGTATTATATTGACTAATTTCACTTCAATGATCAGTTGCCTAAGTTTTATACATTTCACTTGTCTCGAGTAATAATGTTCTAATGCTAGATATTTGACAGTATTATGTAGCCAGATACTGACGTGCCATACCAGATGTGTGCTATCTGGCACACCACGTCAAATGGTATGATGTGGCATGCCAAATGACACATATCTAGCACGCTACATAACCGTTTGGCGGCATAATTATAACATTTTCACACTTGTCTCCTTCAAACGGAAGGACTTTTATGAAATGTATATATTTTTCACAATTTAAACTTCTAAAAATAGGGGAATATCAATGAAGAATTTTTTGAAGACGTACTTTGCTCGGCTGAAGAAGATGAAAAGGAACATAAATTTCATTGGAAGTCTAGGAAGAAAAAACGTATACCTGCCTTTGAATTAGATAGTTAATTCCAAAAGTGAGATCAGCAAGAGTTCATTTCCCGAGAGTTTCCGAGTAGGTAAACCTCAAAGTCACAGAGAGATTTGCGATAGTCTCTAACCAAGACATATGTGCCTGAGCCGGTTGCCTAACCAGCCGTTTCTTGGCCGATCAACTGTTTGATTTGGAGAAATCAGCAGCTGCGGAATCATTATCCTCCATGGCGGTCGTGGATGATAACTGGCAACTCAAGATGTAATAAAGCAGAACAACATATCTCATTCCCATTGATATATCACCAATGAAAGTACACTACCAGAAAATAAGGTATCACTGACGAAATTTTCTGACAACCAGAAAGCCATCGGAAAATACGGATGATTTTTTCGACAAAGTAACAAATTAGTAGGTGACTTGTGATGGGAGAATACATGGTTGGACATTACCGATGATGGATGTGAACACTCCATTAGTAATTTCGACCATTGCACATCCATCATAAACTTCTGATGATATCAGAGTTTGTCGAAACGTTATCGAGGGAATGTCACAGTTGATCAACAAACTGTAAATAGAAAATAAACAACACACAGCCACAAAACTCAGCTGGAATCAATAAGCCCAGGTGAGAAATTCCATTAATAATGTGAACAAATTACAGAATCAGAAGAAATATAGATATGAAAGGAGAATTATAGATTGTATGAGGGAATGAGAAGCAGTCGGTTATAAAAAGAGAGGAAAGAATTCCAGACACATTTCATAATAATAAAACATTTAACTAATAAAAACGTAACTAACGACTTTAAAAGCCCATTTAACTAATAAAAACGTAACAAGCCCAAACGAAATCTTCCTCAGCTAAACGATGTCGTACGCCTTGATTTTGATATCACCAGTGCCCGGTTGTGACATCCCACCCATTTAAAACACCCTTGTCCCCAAAGGTCAAATTCTGGAAACTCTGTTGCAATCACTTCTTTCTTGCCAACACATGTTTTCTCTCTCTAAAATCCAAAATATGGAAACCTTCTTAGGACATCCTCAGCCTTGTCCCATGCAATTAGGTCACCAGCTAGTATTGGAAGTTCATCTATACTCACTGTTCGCTTTATAAATTTCTTCTTAAGCAATAGCACACGGATGTTGGGGTGGATTTTTGCTGCTACATGCAGCAATGATCTCCAAATTACAACTCTAATCTTCTCCTATACTTTAAATGGGCCAACGAACCTGGAATTGAGCTTCTAATTCTCCTCTTTTGTTGGGGATTTATTCTGACAGAAATGTAACTTCCAATAAAGCCTACCACCTTTATACAACTCCCAGTCAGTCTCTCTTCTTCCAGCATAAAATTCCACCTTAGTTTCTGAAAGCTCTAAGCTCTCTTGAAAATGATTGCCTATTCCATCCTTTTCCTGTGGCACCTCATCTATTTTAATTATTGTATCAACTGCAACTCGATAACCTATTGCATATACTTGAGAAATTCCAGGGTTCTGTGCCTTCCCATTGATTATTTCATTATAAGTAACTTTCTGGTCATTTGTAGATTGACAATCACAGGCCACTCCTTGATGAACTTGTATACCTTTTATTCTCAGGGCCATCATATAATTGTCTGCCGAAGAATTAAGCATGGAACAGTCTACGAGCATATTTCTCGGATAACTTGAAGTTTGTCTATTATAAAGACCAGTTGAAGAACATCTAAATGCTTGCTCCTTGCTTAAGCAAAAGCAATCCATTGCATCTGGTTTAAATTGGCTAAGCCAATCCATCCCAAGCACCATGTCAACTCTTTGTAGCCTCAAAGTTCTCATGTGATATTGGAATTCAAATCCATGCATTTTTCAAACTACATGGCTACCCATACTGAGGTTATTTAATCCTGTCATATCAACCACAAATTTCTTCGTAGTTCTGAATGGTTTAATTTCAAACTTCATCTCTTGTACTAACTTTTCATCTGTTAAACTGTTAGTCATTTCACTGTCTATTAAAATACTGACCTCTTACCATTTAAGTTTTCCAAGAATCATGATAGGCTTAGGATCAAGACAGTCCTCAAAACTACTGAATATAGAACACCCACAAGGTTCAAGTAAGCTGGAAGAGGACATCACCACCTTTGTTTCAATTTTTCTGAACATCTTTTGATATTTGGCTTCAGAACCAGGCTCACTTGAGTTGTTATAGGGATGTGATATCATTGTATCCATATTCCGCATATGCTTCTCACTGTCCATATCAACAACATCAATAGTCGCTAGCAAACTATTTGATATCCCCGTGCTATACTCCGTAGCACATATGGATGACTCTTTGTAGATTTTTTCCACAAATTCATCCTCTGCCATCTGCTCTTCTATGTACTTGAATGGAGAATTCAAAGTATCCAACACTTGTGTATCATTCTCATCAGCTTGGGTTTTTTCCCAAGACCAAGATCCCTTAATTTCCACCACTGGAAAATCGTGAAACTGATCCAACATTAAACCTTTCAATTCTTCCCAAGTTTGCACAGGATGATGATGATTTATTTTCACAAACCAATCCCAAGTCTCCCATGTAAAACAAGCTACAGCAGCTGTAACTTTCTCCTGTTCCGACAGTAAATTCCCAGGGAAGATTCTTTCTGTATCGGACACCTATCGATCAACATCGTCCACAGAGAACAACGATATGATTAGTCTACCTGGAGAATCCAATCCACAATCATGATTTCCATTGATATCTCGTGCTGATTTTTGAAAAGTCTCTATGTTCGGCCGCAACTTCTCAAATTCTTCTCTAACATTTGTTTCCACAATTTGAGAATCATTGCCCTGAAAATTCAGGTTTTCATCCAGTTCGCCCCATGATCTCTTCTCATTTTCCAACATCTTAGCCTCATTCTTTATATCAATCTTGGGTTCAGAATAATAGCCCCATCAGACTCATCATTGTGTAGTTCCGTAGGCTCATGTTCTGTGGCCATAGCTTTTGTTCAATATCATTAAAGCTTCTGTTCTTATCTCCAATTTGATTTTCTCTTCTGATGTAATAACGGGGCACATGGTATTCATCCTTCCATGGTACGTTGCCTAGCATCACTGCCAGGCTCTACCTCGTCTCTTATTAGGTTTTCAGCAAAACCTTTATACAATTCAGTAGTGAACTCCATCCAACTCGCATTAGGATGATCACCTATATACCTATTAAACCAGATTTCAGCCATTCCTTTTAAATATGATTGTGCAATCTTGATCCTAACTTCATCCGGGGTATTGTAGAATAGAATAGAAAGTATCGATGGGCCTTCATCTTCCATTCACAGGGATTTACTCCTTCAAAAATTGGGAAATCAAACTTAGGAGTAGGGAGATTATTCATGTTTTTAGATTCACTTCCCAGATCCACTTCTCTTTCAGATGTTTCCATCCCAAGTTTAGCTGCCATTTTCTTCAACTCAACAATGGACTCTTCAACGGATTGATACCTAAGATCATTAGTTTCGGCCTTCTGTTTTGCCTCTACATATCTCCTCCCATTTTTCCACAGACTCAGCCAATTTTGCATTGATCTTTTCACTCCACATTACAATTAACAAATAATCACAGCAATTGAGATTTAATTGATCACCAACGAACAAACTTACAGACTGCCACTCTCAAATCAATTCACCATCAGAAATCAAAATTAGTTTCTGAACCACCCGATCGACTGCTCTGATACCACTGTCACAGTTGATCAACAAATTGTGGTCCCAAACAGGAAATAAACAACTCACAGCCACAAAACTCACGCTACAAGAAATAAGTCCAATAGCCGCGACTCAAGCCGCCGCAAAATGTGTATATGTCCCTACAAATATGTGATAGCAGTGACAAAGTTGCCCGTGAATGTCGCGGCTAAAAACTCGTGGGAGTAGATCCATAGCGATAACTTCTGTCGCCACAATCTAAGAGCCATCTAATAGCGGCGATGCAGTTGACATTTGGTCGATGGGTTTTGGTCATTAAAAAAATTTTTAACTTGACCTGACCCATCCCCGCCCCAGTCCCATAACCCGATCATTTTCCATCTATATTTAATTAAATATTATTTGCTCATGGAATCAAAGACACCACCTTGAATGTAAAGATATGGTAGTTCACCAACTGAACTAACTTGACATTTGGTTATTACCTTACTTTTATAATATATATTATATATATTCTTATAACTATAGTGACGCATATCTTCCTTATAAAAAAGATTTTCCGTCGCTAAATACAAAAACAAAGGCCGGAAATTTTCTCGCCAATCATATAAAGACGACATTTATGGGTGATCGTTTTAAATCAAGAAATATAGTGACAACTTTTACACTTCGCCGCTATACATACTAATATACAGTGGCGACATCACTTGTCGTCCCTGTAGATACATCCTACAATGACAATATTATGATGTCGCCGGTACAGGGTGACGACTATTTCGGCGACTTAAAATGGCCGCTATATCTCCTGTTTTTTGTAGTGTCAGCTAGATTCAATAAGCCCAGTTGATTCCTTTAATAACATGAACAAATTACAGAATCAGAAGAAATATAGAGATGAGATGAGAATTGTAGGTTGGATGAGGGAATGAGAAGCAGTCGGTTATAGAGAGGAGAGAATTCCAGATACATTTCATAATAATCAAAAAATTAAGAATTCTGCCTATTTATAACTAATGAATTTAAAAGCCCATTTATAACTAATAAAAACGTAACAAGCCCCAGGGATATCTTGCTCAGCTAAACGACGCCGCACGCTTTGATTTTGATATCACTGGTGGCCGGTTGTGACAAGAAAGTTCCTAAGAACTTTTCTGACGAAAATTGTACGCCGTCGGAAAATTTCTGACAGATCCGGTGTTCCGTCGCAAAAGGTCCTTCATGCGTCAGTCGCCCACTATTTTTGACGGATTTGCTCGTCTATCGGAAGAGTTCATTAATTTCTGCCAAATTAATGTTGGGTTTTAACTGTGCAAAATTAATCGACCGTTTTCATTTCCCGTTGATAATCACCGACGGATGATTTAAGTTCCGTCAGAATTATAAGACGTTTCCGATGGTTTTTTTGGTCAGAAATTATTCCGTTGTAAAGTGTTATTAATTTTTAATATCATTTCTTTGCCCGATTCATTTGTGTCTTGATATTCTTTTCTTCTCACATTTGTATCTCAACACATATATCGTATTCCTCTTGCACAAAAAACGTATATTGAATTATTTTCTAGGTGAGAGATGCTACAACCGAACAAGATATAAATTATTTGTTAGATTCTTTACTTTTATGTATGTGGTTTTGATGTTTCTTTTTATAGAAATTTACTTATGATGCTATACATTTTAGGTTTCTAAAAATTTGAAGGTTAGAAATGTTAGATTGGAATTGTGTAGAAGAGAATCACATCTAGCTCGGTCAGGGCTTTCTCGAAAATGGGGTAGGATTCCTGTATATATAAAAGAATGGCTGCAAATTGGGTAATAAATCATCATCATCATCAATTAAAGAGAGATGTATGCAAATTCGGATGATAACACAGGCTACAAGGAGTAAGCAATCTCTCTCTCTCTCTCTGTCTCTCTCTCTCTCTCTCATCATCTTATTATATATATATATATATATATAAATAATAAGGTCTCTTTAATTATTGGGTTTTTCCGCCGAAATGCAACTGGTGACTCTCGCTGTGTCTTTTAATTATAATCTCGCTTTGGAATTTAATTATTCTATTTAATTTCCCCTTCACTTTGTTTTCAAAAATTGAGAAATCAACAATCATCCATTAACTTATTCATAAATTGAGAACTTTCCTTTTGGACCAACAATTCTTTCTTAACTTATTTATGGAATGTGAAATCATGGGCCATTTTTTTCGTCTCTGCGTTGGTAATTGGTATAAGATTCTCTGAATTATTTTCTATGCATCTTCAAAGTTATATTAACGGTTTGCTCTCTTTTATTTATTTATTTTTTT
>CAVNYN010207858.1:0-12147 GCA_963692815.1 Nyctanthes arbor-tristis | reverse complement strand
GGGTGGGGGCCCGAAAATGTCAAAGATTTAGGCAACTTGTTTGATACAATTGTTCGGTGGGGCGTCGAATCCAATCATTGTGGTGGTCGTTACCTTGTTTTTTTGTACCATTTTCGGTGGACCAAATTAGAGGAGTGGGAATATCGAAACATTGTCTCACTAGTAATCCAACATTTTTCCTAGAATAGCTTCAATGAATATATTCCGGAAGCATTATTTTCATTTTGTCTTTTTCCTTCGTAACCTTGGCCTGGGGTTTGTCATTTTTTAAGGTATAAATTGGAAAAATTTCTAAAACTTCATAAGTATATGTGGATTTAAGTATCTCAATTTATTGTTTTATTTCAGTCTAAATCTTGTATGTGTGTTTTTAATTGGTGAAAGTATCGAATGTTCCGTACTTTTAGAGTTTTAGAATTTTTTCGTATAAATTGAAGTGATTGGAGATCCCCAACTTTCGAAAAATTGATGCTGTTATTTCAAATAGATAATTTTATCGTTAAATTGGATTTGACAACTAATCAAATCGAATTCTATTATAATAATTGAGATTAAATTTCAAACTCGCATCATGTGAGTACATAAAAGTGACATGTGTATATAGAAAAATAAAATGTGTACATAAATAAATTTCAAAATAAAATGTGTACATAACAAAATTTCAAATTAAGTCTCACATGATTTTTTTCCTCCTAAATACCCCTCAAACGTGAAGATGAAACTTAATTTCAATTACAATAATATCCAATTTAGTTAACTGCCAAATGCGAGACTAACAATTGAACAATAAAATTCATTCATTTGGATTAATAGCGCCAATATTTTCAATGATTTTGGGTCTTTTACTCCAAGTTTAAAGATTGAGGAAGAAAGCGCAAATAAATGTAAAAATTGGGGAAACTTTTCTGCAATTTACGCGTATACAATTTACGGTTGACCAAATTAGAGTGGGAAAATCCGAAAAATTGGCTCACTAGTTAACATTTTTCTTAGAAAGCATTGCTTCAAAAAAGCATTATTTTTCCTTCTCAATCTCGGCCCTGAGGCTTTTCTTTACTTTCGACATCTCTCCTTTGTATCTTCTCTCTTTGAATAAATATCTAACTTCATATAAGATAGGCAGGCAACTATTTGCTAACATTAACACCAAATTTTATTTATTCATGGGTGGGCAATGAAGAATCGTTGATAGTAACGAAAAAGACTTTCCTCATATTGGCACATTACACATTCTGTGGAGGGTCAATAAAAAAATTCACATGCCTATTATTGCCACATTTTCATCACACTGTACAGTCCGTTGACATAATAATACGCTAATTTGATGGTAGACGATCAGAATTGTTGATAACAAATTAATGCTAATTCAAGAAATTGGTGGTATTTAAAGGACAAACTAAAGTTAGGATGGGCCATCAACTTTGAGTAAAGAAAACTCCCTCAGAGTTTGAACTCTAAACCTGAGGGCCCCTACCTGCTCCGCCCTTAGAGTTTTGGTGGAGAATGTAAATAGCAGAATATGTTTCAATGGAGCATGGAACGGGCGTTGCTTGTACACTGGTGCCCACAAGAAATTCTCTTTGATAACTTTGGTAGGATTTGAATCTCCACATTGCGGCTACTAGCAAAGCACATAATAGCCTCACGTCCGTCCAGAAAACTCTCCCTCTAACCAAGTAAGGTCCAAGAGAAAACCATGTTCCACGTGGCGAAACAAGCAAATATTATTATATAATTACCCACGAAACACATATACTACTTCCTCTGTCTCACAAATTATAATTCAGTAGTTATTTTCACATAGATTAAAAACGATAGTTAATATAGTTGAAACATTACATTTTACCTTATTTTTTCATATATACTCTTATATCTCATTAATTATTTGAAATACTTTTAAGACATTGGTAGTTGAATAATAATAATTAATTAGGGTTACATATGGAAATAAAATATTAAATGCATGTTCAATATGGTAAGTGAACTATCTTTTTTAGACGATCTAAAATGGAATAATGGACTATCTTTTGAGGACGGAAGGAGTACCTTTTTTTTATTGGATTAGATTTAGGTAAACTTTAATTGAAATCAATTTTACTTCACAAGATTGAAGTTATCTTGAATGAATTATTGTACTTCCCTGTCCCAAAAATATAGTCTAGTATTCTATTTTCATTTGTACTAAAAAGATAGTTCAATTGTTATATCAGACTTGTATTTAATTTTTTCTTTCCATGTTCGCCCCTTAATTAGTTAACTGCTTAAAATACCTAGATATTAAACTTCGAGAAGAAAATGAGTTAATCAATCTTTTTAGGCATAATATTCAAAGTGTTCACATAATTTTAATGAACACAATTTGAATAATTGTACTCATTTTAATATTAATCCTACTTTAGTCATTAGTATTAATTTTAAATCATTAATTATTATTTAATTATATACTTACGGGCTAAAATGTAAAAATATTCAAAGTTAAATATTTTAACCACATTACCTAAAAATTCTTATTCCGCATGAAAATAGCTACCATTGTATTTTTGTGGGATGAGGGGGTAACAAATTTTTAACTTTGAAATAATTTTTATTTGCTTTGAGTTAAACCGGAGAAGAAATATCCATCCAGAATGAATTCTTTACGAAGCATTGAAGACGAGAATAAACTTAGGATATACTCCAAGAGCACCAAACTCAGTATTCTAAACTAATCAAGAACTCACATGTGAGTTTTAGAGTTCCAATTTGTTATTTAATTTGAACTCCAACACCCATATGTGAATTTTTCATTGGCACTTAGTGCTCCTGAATCACTGAAATTGTTTCCCCTACTTTGCCATTTCAATGAAAAAGATTTGGATTACAAGTTAGTGTTTTAAGTTCTACAGTTTACAACAATTTCAAGTTTTAATTGGAGTTTTGTTCTATATGATGAGCAAATTCATTCTTCAATTTCCAAGGACATATTACATGAGTCCTTCTACAAATCAATTATTAGTTCTGTTAATATACCAATACGGCTATAAAATACAATATCTTATAACTATATTGGTATATTAACAAAATCAATCATTAGTTCTTTAGAAATTTTGCACATTACATTATTACATAAAAGTTATTCTTCAAGTTTATAATAATATACTACATTTTATTTATTCAGAGTTATTCAATCAATAGAGCATTACCTAAGATTAAATTTCTAGTACTCTATCCCTAGCGAAATCAAGCAATCAGCAATGACATATAGATTTAAGGGGTTTAATTTATTATTTATTAAATTAAGGTTATTGAATACAAATGTGGGTTCTCTATTGTCAAGGAATAACGAGTCTTTAGTACTCTTAAAATACCAAAAAAAAATTTCCTTTCCCCCATATTCGATATATATTACTTCAAGATTGTTTGACTAATATATAGGTCTAATTTTTTATCATTATTTTGTCAAGGTTAATTGAACTTGCATTGGTGTATGTATGTATATTTGACTTTTATGACCTACAAAGATATATTTGCCAGAGGTAAATAAATTTAATTGCTTTCTATTTCTACAGAAGACTGTCTAATACGGCCTCGAATGGAAGAGGTTATGAGCCATATGTAGATTGAATGTTAATTTATTTGATCGAGTGGATGTAATAGCTACTATAGAGATAAGTATTATTTATTAAAAAATTAATTGAAAGATGTATAGCTTATCCTTCATATTTAAGAAGTGTGCTAGATATTCTTGTTGATTAATCTTGTAAGTTCAATACATTTTCTTAATCTATTGTCCCGTTAGATACGCTGTAACCTGCCCTGTGATAAACGAAGTCTGTTGTAAGATCGGAAGAGCACGATTTGAAAGGTCATTACATAATTTTGAAGTCTCCAAATGTTAAGATATCGTTAAAATAAAGTTTAATAGCTCGATAAGGGATGTCTTTACTTGTTTACCATTAGAACAAGCAAGTTCAGTTGGTCTTTAAAAGAATACTGTTACTTATTTACCTAAATTAGAGAGTGAGATGGATATATTCATAAATATATAGAAACATACACTTATTTAGATTACAGATTTTCTAAAGAACTAATAATTGGTTAACCAATAACATTAACAAAACTAATGATTGGTTTTGTATAAGGACTCATTTAGAGTATCATTCCAACGAGTGACTTTCAGGTACCCAAAGAGTACGCTATTCCAGAGTATCCTATTCCAGGCTAATGAGAAACTTACATATGGGTTCTTAGACCCCCTTTTTAGGTCTTTTAAACTCATATGTAAGTAATTAATTAGTCTGAAGTACTAAATACTTTCTTGATTTTCATAGCTTCACCCCCTCTCTTAAATGATTCAAGGGCTCATATATGAAATTACACGTGGTTTTAAGCTAAAAAAGACAGTGTCTCTAAATTCTTGAAAATTTTCACTATTCTAACACCATGAATTGGTCCAGGGGCGTAGCCACAGGGGGCCACACTGGCATAGGCTCCCCGTAGCCCAATTTTTTTCTAAAAATTTTTACTTGTAAATTGAAAAAATAAAAAATAAAGGTTATACAAATAGTTTAGTTGTACACTTCATGGCCCAACCCGACAATACCTACCGGCTGCGCCACTGTTGGTCTAGTTGTCTCTCATTTTACTAAATTGCCAAAAACAACCAAAAAAAAAAAAAAAATTAGAACTAGAAATGTGAATGAGTTTCTGTGAAAATACTGTTCTCGACATGCACTAATGAAAAATAAATTGCAACATACTGTAGCCTAATAATAATAATACGAACTTGCAAAATTTAATTTTTCATTTCTCAATGATAATCTTGATTTTTTTAATACTAGATTATCACTCGTGAATTGCACGGGAAATAACAAAACAAACTATTTGTAAGTATTTACATGAAAAGGTCATTGATATATGATTAGCACATTATTTAACAACCATGCACCTACACCCATAGTTGCTCGTGCGTAGAGGGTATGAGTTATTTTTAAAATTGGATGTTATGATTTTGTTTTACTAATTTTCTTTATCACTCTTTTTTCTCAATTTTGTTCAGTTCAATTTTTTCTATCTATTAGATATATATATATAGCGCTACCATCCCAATAATTTTATTTTACTTACAAGTAGGAATGTTATAATACATACATGTATATATGACATTCATCCAAACAACATCTACCCTCATCTCAACCTTTAAAACCCAATTTGGATATGCACAATAACCAGTCTATGTATAGGTGTCTTTTTTGCAATCCGTCCATTATATAGTTAATGACTATACTAATCCTTCATTGAATCAATTTTGTTGATCATAATTAACAAATTTCATTAATAATTCTCGAACAAATTCATAGACAATCATAGATAAGATGTAACATTTTTATAAACAATCATTAGTTAAATTATCTATATCTATTATTTGATAAATAGCAAATTAATATATTAGTAGATTGGAATCTTAGCTATATTTGTCCAAACTCTTCAAAATGATTAAAAAAATGAAAAACATGCCACAAATCAAACACACATGATTCCAGTTACTGGCTAAATTTGAATGGGTTTAAATGGTTTGTAATCATTCAAATGAGATATTAGTAAACATTTAGACCATATCCTATTAATCTAGCTCTCTCTTTTTTTTTAAATTAAGTTTTACTTAAAGATTGCATTTCTTTCATATGTTTTAACCCGATACGCTCTTCCGATCTTATAATAGTTAATGTTAAGAGTGATTTTCTATAGAAACCTTATCTCCCTCCTACGAAGCTCAAATTGTCACGTGACTATACAACGTTGGGTGTTGCGATCATTTAAACTGGACCGAATGTTAAGAACTGGATCGATTAAAGTAAAATAATCATTTAAACTTTATCGAACTAACTTGTTTAGTATCATAACAGAAGGGAAGAATTATAATATAATAGAAGGCATTGAAATTACAATTCAGACTACTCGAGATCGGAAGAGCGTACACGAGAGAGTGACAACGGGAGAATCGATATTATGGACACAGCTAACCTATACAAACGACATTATCTCAATGATTTATGATTTAACAATAAAACAAATGCAACTTAAATTACAATTCATAATCTGGCCTACATGTGTAAAGTTAATTTTGTAAAATAAGTACAAACTTGGACTAATGGAAAGGCAGACTCCAATACTTGAACCAAGTGTCTTGAAATAATCAGAAGATCTAGAGGAATCAGCGCACATAACATTTGCCAGAAGCAAAAACATGTAGGCAAAAGTATTAAATAGAACAAACCAAACAAACGCAAATAGACCAGCAGGAAAAACCTACCATCACCAACACAATACATAAAAAGCAAACAATCATAATAAAACAATCCCATAATTCAACACTCTCCCACACCAAGTATTCAGCCAAAACAAATACGAAGACAAAATTCAAACACCATAAAAAAAATGGTATTATGCATCCAACATGCATAATTCAAAACCTACAAAAAATAAAAGAGAAAGAATTTAGAGTCCAGGTACGAAAGACTAACAATTAGTCTTTTCACTTTGATCATGCATAATCTATAGCTCCTCGACGTGTGCTCTTCCGATCTTTCAGTTTGTTTGAGGATGAGTGGATGACTACGCTGACCATACCCCATAGATGAGCAACAAATGTCCTAATTGCCCCTTGTATCCTAATATGGTGCAAAAGCGTGTAAATAAAATCAAGGATCAAGTAAAATGATAAAAAAAAAAAAAATTTATTCTCATTCACCACATATTGGCTAAAGAATAGTATGTAGCTGAATATTTAACAACCATATGACGAAAAAAATGAATCCTCATTCACCACATAGCATAATTTTATTTATTTGACGTTTATCATGGCAATTTGGGTTCAAAAACTGCTATGCAAAATACAATGAATTACAAAATTCATAATTTATCATCATAAAAGATTGAATGGTTACTCAAACCCACATAAAAAACACAAGAAAGCACCTTTTATGAATAGTTGCCAAAAGGACCGGTCATCCATATATGCCAGTGATAGCTGATGCAATTAATTGGTCGAATGTGACTCATAAATAGATTCTGCAAAAAAGTTATTCCTATCTAAAATATTTTCAAAGCCTCAAAAAATTATGAAGGAAAAAAACACAAATAACATCATAAAAAGACATTCTTTCATAAAAAGATATTCTAACTTCCATCTCATGTGTACATACTTCCAAATTTTAATGAAACTCTATATACACTTGATAAAAGAAGACACGATTATTACTACATCGTACCATTGACAACGCCTAAAATTGAATAAATAAATTCAAGAAAGTTACCAACATTCAGGGGAGATAGATGCTTTATATTACATTGAGAAGAAAAATTTAACTACCTAAAGATGTTCGTATATGTACACATTTCTGCATGGATTACCCGGGTTTATAAGATTTATCTTTGAACCTCAACTGCAGTCTGCATCCACCAATAATAATAAGAATTACAGTGCTTTGCCGTCCACTATCACAAATCCAATTAAGATGTTATTAAGAAGACATCATACAACAAACAAGATCTTTGATAAATCATATAAGACATCATACTACTAACCCAATTGAACAGTTGCAAAAAAAGGTCATTTTGAACTAATAATTTTACAAAAAATACATACAAATTTAGGTGTTGTCTAGCTGCTGTTGGTGATTCCTCCTCCATTCCAGGTACAACTTGGAACCACCGTTCCCATCAACATATTTTAAAAAAAAATTAAAAGCATATTTTGAAATATTCAAAAATATTTACGGAATACAATTGTAATGGAAAGAGAGAATCATCATTATTGGTTAACGGAGACTTCTACCAGATAGCACCAATAGCCATCAAATGCTCCTGTTGAAAGCAAAGAAAAAAACATTGATATATAATTCAACAATTATAGAGATTATAGATCCCCCTTGCCGATTTGGAAATAATATAATTATTCGCAGAGAAAATTATCACCCATCAAAGAGCATCTTTACTGACTTGTAGATAGAGTAGAATTAAGAGAGCAGATTTAATCGGTGAAAAAAGAAAGATAACGTGGAATTTTGAAAACCGGCAATTGGAAGTACTCTTTCAAATGCAGACACTCTTTCCATATATCAGGGTCGTCCATCTGCCGAGAGATATCAGAAAGGGTTACCTAAAATAACTGATAAGATATTCAAGATGAGAAGAGATCATTCTAAATCGGATTAAGAAGTCAACCCCAAAAATTGTGAAGAAACCCTATTATCCCAAATCGAAACGGATCTTCTGTCCCAAAGAAGAAGAAAAACGCTTGAGACTGAATGAGGAAATTGCATGAAACAATTGGATAAAGAAACATAAATAATTTGTCCGCAAATATTACACCCTATAATTAAAAAGTCCAAAATAACCCTAATTATGCAATTTTGGGAGGGAAAACTATGGTACAGAGGTACTGCAGACTACTTTCCCATTAAGAATATATAGATAAGATATAATGCCATGGAGACCGCCATAAATCTCACAGTTAGAGCGTCTCCAATGTAAAGTCAAGGTGGAATGTCTTAAGTGTATATGTGTCAAAGAATATTGACATTACATTTAAAAAATTCTCTAATATAACAATGTCAACACTGTATATTTGTCAAATTATTATTAGAAATTTTGAAAAAAAGAAAGAGAGAGAAAATTTTTTATTGAATAAATTACTGCTTGATATTGTTATAGAAAATGTAATCTCATGACATTCTCCACGACAATGTTAAATATTTTAATGTGCCAAATAAAATTTTTTTACCAATTATTAATTTATTTCATGACTACTACTATACATTGGATATGCTCTTCTAAAAAGTTAAGAAATCACATATGCATGGATTTTCATGAAACCATATGAGTACCCTCAAAAGAAATAATAAAATAAAAATAAAAAAAAAAGAAAAAAAAAAGAAAGCCATTTGTGATTTCTTGTATATTTTTATAGTAAAAAATAGTCTCCCTAACCGAGCTTGCATTATTTCCTACATATATATAAACGGCTTATTTGAATTACCACTGTTCAAATCCCAATTGTACAACATTTAGAGCATGGAGTACCTCGTGATGACATTTTTTTGAATGCCATTTTTACCCTTCATCATCTTATCTTTTTCCATTTTTACCAATGTTATTGCTACGCCGTTGCCCTACTTCTGCAAAGAGCCAGAGCCCTTACCTGCTCAACTGCTCTCCACATGTTGCTTGTTCTTTTTGCACTCTACCTTCAATTTTTATTCCTCTTTTTGTTGGGTTTGTTGCAAAAAATAATCCAAAGTTGAAAAGGAAAAGGAAAGGGAAAGAAGAAGAATCATAGGAGGAAAAGGAATCCAAATCATAGAAAGATTGTCTTATCTTCCAAGGAAACGAAGCCTATAAATAGAGATGTTTTCTTCTTCTTTTACACACAAGTAGTACAAGCGAGTTGAGAGAAAAATTAGTGAGTCTAGCACCTTGAGAGTTTTCTTGTAACTCTTTGTGGTTTGTTCGAAGGGTAGAAAATTAGGTGTGGTAAAACTCGGGGTGATTTTTTCAGTGTCACTTGGGTCGGATCAGAGAGTCTTGTGAAGAAAAATAGTAGCCTAGCGTCTTGAAATTTCTTGTGTTGTTTGCTGGTTGGGCAAAGGGTAGAAATTGGTAGATGCGATAAAGCTTATTATATTTTTCTTGTAATACTTGGGGGATGGGTTTTGACGAGTGAAAATTTTGTATGGTTGTAGCGACTTTAATCATATAGGGGAAAGCTTTGACAGTCCGTTAAATTCGTCTTCGTCTTTTATTTTTCTTGTTTCAATTAAATTCCTTAAACAACGGCCTTGTGAGCGTAATCGGAGAATTTACATTAATTCCCAACACTTTTTACTCCTCAAGTCATGAGCGCTGATTATTAGATGTAGCAGGCATTTCATTCTTTACGTTCTCCCACTCTGTTTTCCCAATCTGAAACTTTTTTTTCCCAAAAAGATCTATCTGACGTTCGAATTGGAAGAAAGAAAAATTTCTTTAGATGCTTTGATGATTAAGGGTTTTCGTGCCATCTTTAAGGGTTTTTAGATGCTTTCAATGGCTGCCGTATTTGCCTTTAGTTGCCTTAGGCGGCAATGGCTAATCGGAAGAACCACATTCACTACCACCCATCACCAGAAAGCTTACATAGAAGCCACAACCCCTCTCCGTCTCCAGCAAGTGCAAGCTAGTCTAAGAAATCGATCCGGGTTTCTATTTTATAATGATATGGCACATCACATTTTTATGTTTCTTTGGATTTTAGGCAAACTATGCTGTTTCACATAACTAACTTTGCTTTGGATAAAAAAGGACAACATGAGGGAGTGAAGGAAGGGTTTATTACTTTGCTAGAAGTTCATATGGCCATTCTTGATGGTAAGTCTTCATAATTCATTTTTAATCAACATAATTTAGCAAAATTAGCTATTTTGTTGGATTTCCTGTTTGATAATTCATGCTGTGACGGTTTTAGCGTTTCAAAAAAAGATGGCGAAATTATTTTTAGTGAAGGTGTGTGTGGCCATGTGAATGTTTGGGTTGGTTTGAATCTTTTAAGGCACACTGGGAGAGCTACAATTTTGTATACATGAGGATGAAGTTTAGTCAGAGACATTTAACTTTGTTGGAATTTAGGGACATTGGAAGATCCAACAAGTTATCTGATAAATTTTCAATTCAGAAGTTAAGCAATTGAAGAACAAAGGTAAATATAGTGACAGCCATCTTTTACACTGCTTCTTGCCTTTTTGTTTGCCATTGTTTCTGGTACTATCTCTTATTGATCAATCTCATTGCTCAGTTTATTTATTTTCAAAGTTTCTGGCACCATATTGATTGGGATATTGGCCCAATGATCATGACTTATCATCTATTAATGAAAAAATCAATTAAAAATTTGTAGTTTTTTAAAGGAATTTATTTTTTTATCATCTTTATCACTTTATGTGGCTATGATTAATAATCTAATCTACAAATAACTATGTTCGGTCAAACTTCTCTTTTCCTTTCTATTCTTTTCCATGACTGTGGATAACTTGAGATTTGTTATAGAGATATGTTGAAGAGTGATGTGTTTTTTAGGACATGAAAATGTTATGAAACAACAAATCGCATATAATTGTTTCATATTTTGTAATAGAAGCTCATTTCATATTTTGTTTCATAATTGTTTCATATTGCGTAATAGAAGCTCATTTCTATCCCTGTCTACGAATAAGAAATGAGTAGATATACTCATTTTGATGTTGAATCCTTGCCTTATTTTTTTATTTTTTGACAGTTTTGCTTTATTTGGGGAGGGGGAGGGTTAGGAGTGCTTTGAGATTGGAGATTAATGCTCAGCCCTTAATAACTATAGAATAGAATGCAATGAATCAAAAAAAAAAAAGAAATGATTTGCAAAAGGAAAGCCTCAAGTGTTAGGTTCCTATATCCATTGAAAGCACCTTATTCTTCCTTGGAAGAATAAGATTCTCACTCAGTTGTAGTTGCTATAGTTGAGGTTGCTTACTTTAAAATAGTTAATTTTGATTTGCTAAAAGGTTGGAGGAAGTGGCAACAGTTAGAACCTAAAATGATTTCTGTGGTTACCAAGTGTATGCTACAATACAAATCCATGTATTATTCTCAATTGATTTTTTTATGGGATGAATATCAGTGTTTATGATTTCCTGACAAATTTGAGTATACTTTTTTTCTTTTAAATTTCCATATATTTCCGTTTGTCTTAAGTGAAACTAGAATTCTTGTAATAATTTATTTATTTATTTATTTATTTTCTTGAAGAAGGTAATTTGCAATTTTTAGAAGCTATCAAATTTACAAAAGATCCTCATATCATATGAAAGAATTGTTGAAATGTATATAATAATGAGTATTGCAAGACATTAAAAAACACATTCTTACAAGTACTTCAGGGTCAGATGCTCAAGTCAGTGCTATATATGTTCTTAAATAGTCTTTTATTGTTGAATTCCGCGTGTGTTGAAAATAGTGAAACTTACTTTTAAGATGCTTGTTTTCTAAACGACAATTTTTGAAGTTACTTAATTTACTGACAAGTCTTGTAATTTCATAAAAGATCTAAACTCGTTGTCTTGAAAGGTAAGGTTTAAAAATAGTTAGATATATATCTTG
>CAVNYN010207854.1:0-37357 GCA_963692815.1 Nyctanthes arbor-tristis | reverse complement strand
TTTGCACTAATAGCCAGACTTGAGTCAATCAGATTACTCCTTACAGTAACATGTCATGCTGATTTCAAGCTATATCAAATGGATGTGAATAGTGCATTTCTTAATGGCATTCTGAATGAGGAGGCTTATATTGAGCAACCACCAGGATTCACTGATCCACAGTATCCTGAACATGTATATAGGTTGAGGAAAGCTTTGTATGGCTTAAAACAAGCTCCCAGAGCTTGGTATGAAAGACTCACCACCTTTCTTATTGAACAAGGCTACAATAAAGGAGGTACTGACAAAATCTTATTCATCAAGTCATTGAAGAAGGGAATCATTGTTGCTCAAATTTATGTGGATGATATTGTCTTTGGATCCACTTCAGAAGCCAAGATAAAAGAGTTCGCCAAGACAATGCAAACAGAATTCGAGATGAGTATGGTAGGTGAACTTACATTCTTTCTGGGATTACAGGTGAAGTAGGACATATCTGGCATCTTTATTTCTCAAACAAAGTATGCTAGAAATCTGGTAAAAAAGTTTGGCTTGGAAGATTATAAACCGATGAGAACTCCAATGGCTACTAATCTGAAATTGTCAAAGGATGATCAAGCTAAGGCAATTGATCCTACTCTTTATCATAGCATGATTGGAAGTTTACTCTATCTAACATCATGATTACGTGTGTGTGTGCTAGATATCAGTCAAAGCCAAGAGAGACACATCTGGCTACGGTCAAGAGGATTATTAGATATGTCAGTGGAATAATAGAATATGGCATATGGTTTTCTAAGGATACCATTGCTAATCTTGCTGGATGCTCAAATACAGATTGGGCTGGGAATGTTGATGACAGAAAGAGTACTTCAGGAGGATGTTTCTACATGGGGAACAACTTAGTTGCCCGGATGGACAAAAAGCAAAATTCCATCTCATTCTCCACAGTAGAAGCAGAATACATAGTTGCAGGAAGTTGTTGTACACGGCTTCTATTGATGAAATAGATGTTGGAGGACTATGGAATTTCCTAAGATCAGGCCACTATTTTCAGTAATAACATAAGTGCTATAAACATTTCCAAAAATCCAGTTCAACACTCTAGAACTGAGCACATTGATATAAGACATCATTTCATAAGAGAGTTGGTTGAACAGAAAGTGATTGCCTTGGAGTATGTTTAGACAGAATATCAGCTTGCAGATCTGTTTACTAAAGCATTGGATGCATCTAGGTTTGAAGGCCTAAGAAAACAAATTGGCGTTTGCATACAGCCTAAATAGGCTCAACATCATAAAAAGAAAAAATTGCATTGCATTGTACATATAAAAAAGAGAGAAAATCTCAGAAAAACAAGAAAGTTTTTATTCTTTGCATTTTTCATATAGTTGTGTGATTTGCGTGTCATTCATGATCATATTAATCAAATCACTTTATATATGTGTAGGATATCACTGAGATACCCTCGGGACGATGCATCCTGAAGAGATCAGTCAAAACTTGTTCTCCTAAATCCATAAAGATAAACTGCACAAAAAAGATGGAATACGTCCTGACTACTTTGCAAAGTAGTCAATAAGGGCAAAAGCTACCAGTCAACCAAGTCTTTGAGTGTGTGTAGCTACCTTTACCCTCAGTAGACAATGCTCAAAATTATAGAAAAAGTCGAGCAAGCTGAGGACTTAAAAGTTGTATTCTTTTTATAAGAGTTGTTCAGATGATGATCGGTCTTCTTGTGTATCACTCATAAGTCTCAATAAGTCAGGTCCTTACAAGGTACAAAGTGGAACATGGATTGACCATAAAAGATTTATTCAAAAGAAATTCCAATAAAAAATAAATTCCTTCCATTGAGAACAGTTCAATTGATTGAATACTTCATGGTGTGAACTTCAAAAGGTATTTTGGGAAGTATTCAGTACTGTTAATTTAATTAATGTTGGTTCATTACATTTGCTTATGTTTACCTGTATGAATCTAGCCCAGGTACATCTCATATTTTAGTTGATGGGTCAAGCAGCATACATCTGGCTGAGCTTCCATGTGTGGCAATTACAGGTAAACCGCTCATACAATTTTTTGAATCTCTAACGGGCATATTTTGAAAATCAACGTCAGAGACTTCTTATTTTCCCTCTTTTTCTTAACCCTAACTGAAACTTCGATCTCACAATGCTAATTGCTCTCTAATTCTCCAAAACTTTCCGAGTTTTTGTGTTTTCTTTTTCAAAATTCTCTATCACAGAAACTATGGCAGGAAAATCTACTGCCAAAATAGGTGCAAGAGGAAGGGGAAGACGAGGACGTGGTGGCCGCGGTAGCCGGACTACGCGAAGCACGAGAACAGACGAAGGTCTGTCAGATGTTACAGTGCCAATAGCAGAACTAGTGCAAGCCTATCCTCCTGTGCAACCACAAGAGGACGTTCCTCTAGTTGAAACCCTCGATAAGACGAATCCAACACCAGTGCCATCAACGGAGAAGAATGAAATCAACGGAGAAGAATGAAGCAGACATACCGTACCAAATAGATCCTCTCTGGGTGATGATCTTGTTCGAAGGAGAAGTTCAAAACCCTCTTGCAGAGGAAAATCAAGAAAATCAACCACAACATCCGCCAAAAAATCAGATTCCATCCGTGCCGTCGGTTGTTGAACAGAATGCCCGTTACCAGAAGCCGCACAACAGGAAGTTCCAGAAATTCTTGCTTCCAATGTGCAGCAAGAGGAGATTCTTCAAGAAGCCCCAAATTTTTAAGATACTTTGCAATCAATCACTAGGGAACATCTGAACCCTACCGATTCAGGGGAAAATCAACAGCAAGATAATGCAAATCAGGAACAACAGGCTAATGTTGAGGAAGAACAGATAAACTCTCCAGCGAAGGAGACGACGGATGAGAATAAACCCTCTTCGCATTCTGTGGAGGATGAATTTGAAGGAGAAGAGTCTGACAAGTTAAATTCAGAAGGACCGAAGGAGGACATATCCATTCCTAACAGAGAACAGAAATCTAAAAAACTGAACGATAAGTCTGAAAGTGAGTATGAGGCTGAAGATGAAGAAGAAAAGTCTGAGGAATTTTCTACTGCAGATGAAGTTGAGAAATTTTCAGAGAAAGAACAACAGAAGAGGAAAGACATTAAAAAGGGGAAACAAAAAGTTGAGGCAACAGTCTGAAAAATTCCAACCAGACAAAGACCAACCATGGTCAAGATTGAGAGTCCAAAGAAGAGAACTCATTCTGAATCTGAATCAGAATCAGAGGAAGATTTACCAGACCAGGACGATCTGGGGAAGACTCTTCACCAGAAGGCTCAGAGGAGAACATAATGCATCCTGATGACCCAAAGGACTTCAAGCGCATTGAGATCCGCACTACACAGGGTTCTTTCATTCCTTATAATTTTCGTTTCCATGATTCTGAAACTGCAAAGTTGTTTAAGAAATATGTGATTTTTAGAAAATTTCAGTATGAACGAGAATTATGTTGTCTGATTTTGAGAAGTTTGGTTTGGCGGAGTTGGTGAAAGTTTTCAAAATTGAAAATTTGTTTGACTGTATAGGCAAGGCTAATGAGACATTAGTAAGGGAATTCTTGGCTAATATCCCTAAAAATCTTGGTAATTCTAAATGCTCATTCACATCAAAGATTTATGTGAGGGGGAGAATGGTGAGATTTACTCCATATAGTATGAGAAGCTAGATAGGGGCTAGGCAGTTTAGGATTTCTGAACAAACTGAGCAGAATATATCCAATAATGAGATAGCCTAGGAATTACTTGGAACAAATTGCCCAGCTAGGAGATCAGATTTCAGGGTAGCACAAATGTCTTTGAGATACAAACTGCTACACAAATTTGTGATGACTAATCTGGACCGACTCACACACAAGACCAAAATGAATAGAATGAGAGCACTTCTTCTATTTCAGCTAGGGACTAAGAAAACTATTGACTGGGGGCAGTAAGTATATGATGTGATTAAGAGTTGCGTATCTGGCAGTGGACCTAGGCCTTCCAAGACATACAAACTTCCATTCCCATGGATTATTTAAGAATATTTGAAGGATCAGGGAGTTGAGGAGATGTCAGGGGACATTTGGTCACAGCCTATTGCTCTGCTTAGAAGGGATCATTGTGCTAAGATGTTCAAACCTGCAGATAATCTGTTGCTTCTGCAGCATCTGCAGAACAGAACATAGGGGAACGGAGCATCATATATCCAGACTGGAAGCTAAATTGTTAGGATTCAGGAATCAGTTTACTAACTTCCAGTAATCTTATAATGTTTTTTCAACTGCTTTTAACCCTTTGTGTAGTTTGATGGTTCATTGTTTGCTTTTAAATAGACAAATTTTTGCCTATAAAGATGAAGACATTGCAGTCTTTTTTAGGGCATATCTAAAAGCAGTTGACCATTAAGCAGCAGCAACAGGATACAGCAGATCGAGCCGCAGTAGTACCCAAGCAAGATACATCCCATACTACTACTCCAAAGAAAAATAGAGCAGCTGAAAAAGATGAAAACAAGGAGAAGCCAAAGAAAGATGATTGAAAGCTTGCCAAGGAACAAAATTTGAAGGATGGAAGGATCAAAAATTCTCAAAAGCATTTCTATGTTTTTGAAACAATCATTTAAATTTCTGTGTTTATGTTTTAAGTTTTTATGCTTTTCATGTTTTGGATTATAAATTCCCCATGCTTGCTACTACCTTTTGATGCAGGAATTAGTGTTTTGAGCTTTGACATAGTTTTTTACATCTTTAGCTATGGTTTTATTGACATTTTCTGCAGGATACATTTGGCTTTTCTCCTTAGTTAAAAAGAGGGAGAAGATATAGTAGCTCTGATAGCTGATCAGGATATGTCTCACGTTGAGAATTCTGATTAGATCAGGACATATCCTGACTCAAAAGCACTTTTGCACTTTAAACTCTGATTTATATGTTTAACTTATTTGAGTTTGTGTTTTGTGCTTCAGTAACATTTTTAAGGGGATTTTGTTACTAAGGGGGACTATTTAATGTTCATGCATTTTTAAACCCATAGAAAATATTTTTGACACTTTGTGCTTCTATGGATTTTGAAAAATTAGAAAAGCCAAAGGGGGAGATTGTTAGTACGAAAATCCTTAATTCTTGGCATTCCTAATTTTTAGTTAAGTGTCAAATATTGTTTAGACATTGTTACAATTTTTGCATGACTTCTTTCACGTGTGATTTAATTATTAGCATGCAAATTTAGTTGTCTTGAGCCAAAAGTTAAGTTGTGGCATGTGTACTTAACTTAAGGTACAAGAATTTGATATATATGCAAGGTCTTAACGTTTTCTAGATTGGGTTGTCTAGTTATTACCTTATATAACTAGGGTTCTTGTTTATGCGCATGTAGACTCCAACTAGAATTAGGAAAATTTGAGTTTATGGTATATTGTGTTTCTAACTTTCCTTAATTTGTTTTCTACTACATGTATATGGTAAGTTGGGTTCTTGACTTGTACAAGAAACCGAACTCTTGCCTATATATATGTATTTTCTCTTTGTAGGTTAGAGCGCGAGCAAGGCGAGCAAAAGCCATGATTGAAGCAAGAAATAAATCTGTGCATTACTCTTGATAGCTCGACTGCAAAAGGGAAAACATAAAACACTGTCTTATTGTCGTGAGACTTTGTCTTGCAAAACCAAACTTCATGTTCAAACAGTGTTTGTGTTTGACATACCCTTCAAGTATGTGTTAGGCGACTACATTGGTGCGAGGGACATATTCACAGGGGTTGAAAGTAGTTTAGGAGGTCAAGTCATCCCAAGATGAGTTCGGGAATCTCTAGGAGCTTGATGGACGTTCCGTGAGGCGCGCGGGAGAAACAAGGAGCAACGAGAGTTGGCTCATTGTCAAAAAGCGTAAAGAGTGAGTCTTTTATAAGTTTACCTTTTGCATATTTAGTGTCTATTGTGATAGCACTTTTTATTCTTTCTCTGTACTAAACTCACCTCTTAAATTAGTGGATTTGTTTGTCTCGTGGCATGGGTACCCGCAGTTTTTCCCAGTTGGGTTTTTGCATAATCATTCTGGTGTTATTTAATTTTGTATTCATACCCGAGCTAGACACATCTAGGTCGCGTTACAATTTACATCAGTAAAACATATCTAGGCAGGATACATCCTGACTAAAGTCTAGATAACCACCGTATTCACACTTCCCTCTTTCCCTTTCCGCGGTCAATCTATGATAATATTTTCCTAATTCTTCTGTGTAATTGACTGTATGCATTTCCTATTTTATTTTTTTCCTTTTCTTTTGTTTCTACTGAAATTAAATGAAACTAAATTCTAGCATGAGTTTAGGAATTTGATTTATTCTCCTATGTTATCTCACAAATTCTCCCAAACTTTCGCCCCAAATGTTTCACAGGCGGATTGGTATTGATTAATTTTTCCTAAATCTTTCTTATCCGAATTGATTTAATTTGCATCTATAAATCTCGATTCTTAAAATTATCTTTTGAAATTATATCATCCAAAACAAATTGGCTTTGAATCATTTGAATTGATTCAATTCTCGAGCATCACCGGAGTCTTCTATTTATAGATTAGGAGAGTTTCCAACCAACTTTTCTACTCATCAATCCCACCAATCAAAAAAAAAAAACAGTGAACTGCCTTGTTAGGTGAGTGAATTATTTTCCTATTAATTTTCATTGATCTGAAGAAAGGGGGCTTTTTTCTATTATAGTTTGTTTTTCATTGATCTTTTAAAAATTTTAAATTATTTTATTCTTTTTCTTTTGTTTTTCAGCGTCATTATTGTACTAAATTTTGTTTTATATATAGTGTAGGGACCAGGGGCGGATCCAGGATGAAGAAATAAGAGGGGCTTACAATTTTTTTTTTAAAAATATTCTAATGTAGAAAATGAGCTAAAAGATTGTGATATAATAAATTTTATCTTTTAGTTTGTATATACTTCAGGCACTATCAAATTGAACGATCATATATAGGTTTAAAAAAAAAAAAAAGAAAATGCAATACAAATATTTTACAATTGTTAAATCATACATTTTCCTCAAATTATATAATAATAACAATGCAAGCATATAGTGGAGCTAGACTTTAAAATAGAATTATGATTATTATACTTACAATAATTAGCTCTGGCTTGAGCTCATTGTTTAATTTTCTATTTTCTTTTTCATAATATGTATCACAAATATTCACCAATTCTTCAAAATAGCATCAAGAACCTACTTTGATGATTAAGAAATATAACTCGAAAATAAGCAAATGAGATATTTATTGTAAATTATATTTCTTGAACTTATTTCAATCTATCACTATTATGAGCACATTCAAGGACAAATTTTCTAAGCAACCCAACAAAAGTTAGCTTGGTCCAGCCCAAACTCAAACTTTTTTTTTCTTTAAAATTCGTTAGTGAGCTCAATACCAAAAATAAATCTAAGTTTTCTTAGTCCAAAATAAATCCAACTTGTTATCTATTTTATATAAATCTAATTCTAAACACTTTTTATCTATTTTATGATGTATCTAGGAGAATGGAGACTCTTTTATTTTTTGTGCTACAATACCTATTTGTTTTTGTTTGTCGTTTATGGATAAATGGTGGTTAAAGTTATTATACATGTTTGTGATTTGGGTATTTGGGGGAACACTATTATATTTCAGGTTTGGTTTAAACTAATTTACAAATGAGACTATGTCAAATTTTTTTAATAATTTTTATGTATTATGATATTTCTAGGGCAATTTCATTTCAAACAATTTATAGTATAAAAAAAAATTTTCGGGGGAAAAAGGCGCGGAACCCCCAGTTGTTTTTTTCTCTAAATCTAGCTCAGTCTTATGCAAAATCCTAGATCCGTCCCTGAACACATTGTTTAACAGCTTTGCAAATTGAAATATGTGTTATTGTAGTAGACTTTGGGTATATCTCAAATTAGTAACTAGAAGTTATTTAATATGATATTTGAATCCAAAATTGATCTAAGAAGTACCCAACAAAATAGGAACTACTTTGGAACTACTTAAACAATATTAAAAAATATTTCTAGAATATTTTTAGGATTGGTGGGCTGGAGCCCACTTTACCCATATGCTAGATCCGCCCTTGGTAGGGATGAAAGTTGTTGGAATTATCTTTGCATTGTGTCACTACAAACAAATATGATTGACATACTCCATTCACATACCAGTTTCAAGGATCGACAGGGAAGGAAAGGTAAAGTGGTGTCTCCTCTAGTTAAGAATTCAGGCCTCATTAGCAATTAAACTTGGACACAATGATTGCAATGAAATATCAAGACTCAAGAAATCTTACGATTCAATAGACTGAGAATATGTAATTGGTTACAAAAAGTGTTTTATTGTGGAAATGCAATTAAATGGATTGGGAATTTAATTTATGCAAATTTTAGATGCACTTATTATGTATTCTAAGTCACAGTAATAATGGCTTATGATAGATAAAACATTTAAGATAGTTCAATGGAATATTTCTTCTAAAATGCAGAATTTAATTTTTTATTGTCATATTAAATTCTTTCACCAAGTTATCTATTGCAATTTTCTATTGATAATTTGATTTCTAATAAAGCTAATAGTTTTTTTTATCAGTTTGGATTAAAGGTCAATTTCTTTATATTGTCTTATTTGTAAACCTTAAAAATGAAATTTATATTTTAGTATTCTCATATAAATATTCTTGGTTGATAATTGCTATTTAGTCCATTTATATTATTCTCATAATTAATTATAGTAGATAAGTTAAATATTATGTGTTACCTGTGTTTATAACCATATTCTTTGATTCATATTGTTTTATACATTTCTTATAATTAAATTTAGATCGCGGTTTACTGTTATGACTAATTATAAAAAAATGCATAGGATTTGTTTTGAAGTTTTGGATAGAACTATGCGTGATATTTTACACTCTAAGGACCCATTGAGCATGCATCAACCATTCGGCGGTAAAACTATAGTCTTTGGAGGAGATTTTTGCGAAATACTGCCTGTGATGCCAAACAGTCCGAAATAAAGACTTACCTAAGTTCTGACTCTATATGTGACCCAGATGCTAGTGATGAATTGACTCGAAATTTGCAAACCCCTGAATTCTTGAATGGAATACGTTACTCTAGTGCCCAATTATGAGTTGAAACTTAAGGTTGGTGCTCATGTTATGCTATTGCGCAGAATTGATCATTTGGCTAGATTGTGTAACTGTACTAGGCTCTTAATCACACGACTTGGAGATCATGTACTTGAAGCAAAAATTCAATTTGGGTATAATGCAGGCCACAAATTTGTTATACCAAGAATGACTCTTACATCATTAGATTTAAGACTTCCTTTCACTTTCCATAGAAGACAGTTTCCCTTAATAATTTCTTATGCAATGACTATCAACAAAGTCAGGGCCAGTCATTATCTCACGTGGGTATTTTGTTGAAAAATCCTATATTCATGCAAGGGCAATTTTATGTTGGTGTGTCTAGAGTTACCAACCAATGTGGCTTGAAAATTCTAATATGTGGAAAAGATGGGCAGATGAGCAACAAAACTATAAATGTGGCTTAACTATTTCAAAATTTATCTTAAATCAAAATGTAAGGTAATTTCTCTTTCTATTCTAAATGTTATTATTCTCATTTTCTAATTTTATGATTTCTTTATATACATTGATTTTCAATTGTAGAGTTTTTTATTGTTCCAATTTGAATTGTCCATTCAACTTTTATTCATTAACTAACTGATAGTTTTTTTTTGTTGATTAAATGAAATTTACAGGTGTCCCATTTAATTTCTTGATAATATCTAAGGCTGGAGAATTACTATAACTATCAGGTTATTTTATAGTTTAAGTTTTTGTGTATTTTTTCGTTGGTTATTCTTTTCCACATAGTTAGTTAGTGGTATCTTATTTTCTTGCATCTATAATCAATTTTGCTTTTCAAGAATTGTATGGTTTAAAATGATTTTGTTATTAATGAAATTCGATATGTATAACTATTTTTTATTTATTTTTGCAGGGATTTCAACTAATGTCACCATAATTTTCCTTTTGTCTTTTGGTTAAATTAAATACTAGAATACTTATTATTTTCAACGAGTCTCATGATTTTATTAACTTAGTGAATGAGATTTCAAATTATAGGTTTGTCTTTGTAAAATATCAATCTGATTCATGTTATCTTTTTTGTTGACTTAATTACTGTGAGTATAGTAATTTTTTTTTGTTTAATTGTAATTATATATTTTTTTTTTCTATTTTAAATGAGAAACTTTGTGATTTTTCCTTCCCGTGCAATGCACAGGTTGGATACTAGTTTTAATTGTTTTAGGGTAGTTTAATTACAGCCGATAATCATGGGATGGATTTAATCAATATTTTTTGAACAACCATTAAATTAGAATATGATATTGAGACTAAAAACGATTAAAAAAAAGGAAACCTTGTGGAGTGATAAATTTGTACATTTGAAATATGTCTGATATAAATACCTAATTAAATTTCAAAGTGATTTATAAATCAGATTCTAGTGACTTGCTTCGAAATCCTCACGCACCTAAATTTTCAAATGGGATAAAATGCTTTGTGGTGCCCAGTCCTGAATTATTGTTAAAAGCCGGTGTTCATGTAATGTTGTTGCATGATAGTGATTCGGGACAGCCACCTTTTTCGTCCGGAGAGTAGAGAGCCACCTGAACTAGAGAACATGTTGGTTAGTGATTTGATTGCTGGGGATAGAAGAGAATGGGACCAGGAGTTTCTTAATGAGATTTTCACTAGGACTAACTTAGAAAGAGTCATCAAAATTCCATTGTCTGGTTTACCAACACCTGATAAACTCATTTGGCACTACAGCAGGAAGGGGAATTACTTAGTCAAGTCAAGATATAGGGTTGCTTTAAAACTTGTCCAAGATGATGAGATATCTCATGTTCAAGGAGATTGGAACAAAATTTGGAATTTACATGTGCCTCCAAAGATGAAAGTTTTTGCTTGGAGAGCTTGTCTTGATTGCCTTCCAACACGAGCGAAACTTCAACAACGGGGAATTCCTCTTGATCCTTTGTGTGTGGTTTGTAATCAGGTGGAGGAAACCAATCTACACAGTTTAGTCACTTGTACTTATGTTCGAGACACTTGGTTGGCAGCACATCTCCCTATTGGAACACTTTTGAACCTGAACTTTCAGGAGTGGTTTTTCAATATGTTAGCTAATTCCACACAGCACTATTGGGTAGAAATGAGTGGCTGTTGCATGAAGCATCTGGCGACAACGTAACTCAAAACTGTGGACCGGAAACATATCACAACCGGAGCAATGCACAAGGTAAGGGCTGAGTACTTTAGAGGATTGGCAGGCTGCACGACAAAATATTCAAAGTAGCCCTCGATATGCAAATTCTGTCTTTCAAGGCCAGCGGATTCCAACGGGCTGATTCTTTGCAATGTGGACACTGTGTTTCTTCAGGACAGTAGGGCAGTAGTGGGGATGGTTCTCAGTAATGACAAAGTGACTTCTTGGGGCTGCATATGAAGAGATTACAGGGAGCTTATTCAGCTCGAGAGGCAGAAGCGCTAGGCCTTAAGAAAGCTCTGACTTGGCAGCTCTCCATGGGGAAGTTGGAGGTCATTATTCAAGTCGACGCAAAGGCCATTGTGGATGCACTACGCAATCAGGAAGTAGATTAATCTGAGTTTGGCTTGGTTATCCAAGAATGCAAATGTTTGAGAAATCATTTCAATACCTTTAGTGCCCAATTCATCCCTAGATATGGTAACGAAGTTGTTCATATTCTTGCAAATAGAGCGTTAGAGACCATTAATAAAAGTTAAAGAGTGATACTCTTGCATGTTGGCATTTTTATAAGAAAATCGGTATTGAGTCATGGACAACTATATTTTGCAGTCTTGAGAGTTACAAATTCTTGTGGGTTGTAGATTATGATTGTGATAAATATGATCAAGCAATCAAGTTTCAAGAGTCATATATTCATTTTCTTTTCGTATCTTCATTTATATTTTTTGAGCATTTTTATATAATACAAGTTTTTTTTCACCCTTTTTTGTATGTCCTTTTTTTTAACCAAAAAAAAAAAGAAGTTTATTCATCAAAGACCATCTCCAAAATATACAGCAATGAATAACGGAATACAATCAAACCATATGTTCATCCCGGCCAGTTTTGATAATGCATATTGAGCTAAGTAATGAGCCACATTGTAATACTTGCCATTTGGAGATGTTGGATGCTTTTTCATATTTATAAAATTGACGCATATATATTGCTAATTCATTGTTATACAACTTATTATTGGATATGTTTTCGAAGTTTTGTTCTTCCCGTACAACGTACGGGTACCATACTAGTTTAAATAACTACCATCAAGTAGACTACATATTTATCTCCAAAACATGTTTCATTTTTAAGGGAAATTAGGTTTTCAGTTATGTAGGATGTAGTTAGTATTTACCATGAAATGTGAAACGAATGTGGTTCAAATAACTATAAAAAATATTGGAAACCCTTATTTGACTTTCCTGTATATTACCACCAAAAAAGTGTAGCTTTTTCCTAATGAAGATGTAACTACATGGAGAGAAAATTTTAGTACGGATTCAATTGTAAATACTCACCCGAAACACATTTAATCACTTATTTCTTCTTTTCACACTCAGAGCGTTAGTCAGATAAAAACGGGGTGGGGTGTTGTGATGCGATGCATCGTCCAATGCATTAACTTATTGTTACATAACTATATATGTACAATGTCCCATGTGTGGAAGATATTGCGTACGTTCCACGTTTATATATATATATATATATATATATATATTCTAACAATTAATGGGATATAAAGTTATATTTGAAAAAATAAGATAAAATTTAATGGTCAACTATATTAATTAACTGTCGTTTTTTAATCTATGTGAAAAAAATTACTGGACTATCTTTATGGGACGGACGGAATATATAAATATGTGTGTGTGTGTGTGTGTATATCAAAAATGATCTCGCGTTAGATGTATAGTGAGAGATCATTCGCACACATAGTTAGAGATCATTGAGAAACTTAATTGCACACATGTATTTTGGGATGGGATGACATGTGATGTTATGGGATAAATCTTATTTCAATACAAAATAAATAATGGACGACTTCTTTTGTTAAGGTTTACTTCTTAATATGGAACTCTTAAGTCTTAATATGATATTAGACCTTGTTAAGTTTAAACGAATAATTCCTCGAGTGGAAACTCAAACAAGCACACCAATTTCAAGATTTATCTACTTCAACGAGCTACCATCGTGAGAGGGGCATGTTAATGGATAAATCTTACATTGAATAAATTGTAAAATATGTAATTTAAGATGGAATCTCACCTTATTATTGAATAATTTCTTTCACACTTGAGGATTAAATTATTAGACAGAATGGTTCACACACATAAGTAGAAATAAAGAAAATTTTACCCGTCTTTATGCTCTAAAAAAGCACGATTAGCCGTAAGTCTAGGTGTCTTTACATCAAAATTAACTTGTTCACGTTTCGCTAAATTGCCATGTTTGTGATTTATTAGGTATTGCCCGTAAAACTTTTATCACGTGCTAGCAACATTATTATCACCCATACGTCAACTCAAAGGTTGGAAACGATATTGTTCACATTTTACACTTTTAGAACATTACATATACTTAGGGGTGTCTCCAACATGGAATTCGATAGAATTTTTTGATTTGTAGATTTTATGGACTTTAATAGAATCCCATGAAATCGCTCATATTCTAATGGAACTCTATCCCGTGGACTTTGTTGGATTTCAATAGATTTTGTAGAATGGATTTAAACGGGTGTCCTCAATATGGAATTTAATGGACTTTCAAATCATTTCAAACTAGAATCTCACCCGTGTACGGGCACGGGAAGAATATGAAATAAATAATATGAAAAAAACAAATAATATTGTTGTAACTTAGAAGAAAGAATATAGAAAAGTAGACAAAAAGTAGAGAGAAAACTTAAGAATTGTGTGTTTACAGTCAGAAGCAGAGACCTCTATTTATAGATACAAAGCTAGGGTTTCAGGGGTACAATAGTAATATATCTAGGGTTTGCCGGGGTAGGATAGTCATTCACTAAATATTTAATTATTTACAGCACTTCCCCTTAAATGACTATCTATATATCTAACTGTCTTATTAAAAACCTTGGTTTGACAAAAACTCAGTGGGAAAAAAGTACAAACTCAAGAGATCGGAAGAGTGTAGTATATAACAAATATTTAGAGTAATAAAATACTGCCTCATTAAAACCTTACCAAGAAAACCTAGTGGGGACAAAACCTGGCCGAAGGAAAAATAGTACAACTACTCCCCCTAATGTCAATCACTGAAGATCTCCAAGTCAACGCATTTCAATCTTATGGACCAATTTCTGAATGTAGAAGTTGGTAATGCCTAATAAATAAGCTACATTTTCACTTGAACAGATTTGTTGAATATCGATGTCCCCACTTTTTTTGAAGTTCATGTGTGTAGAAAAACTTTAGAGATATGTGCTTCGTCCTGTCCCTTTGATAAAGCCTCCTTTAAGTTGTACAATACAAGTTGCATTATCTTCATACAATATTGTTGGACCTTCCTTTTTTGAAACTATCCCACACGATGTTTGAATATGGTATGTCATGTTTCTAAGCCATACACATTCACGACTTGCTTCATGGATTGCAATAATTTCTGAGTGATTTGAAGATGTTGATGTCAAGGTTTGCTTCACAGATTTCCATGATATGGTTGTTCTTCTATGAGTAAAGACATATCATGTTTGTGACTTAGCTTTATGTGGATCAGAGAGATAACCTGCATTTGCATAGCCAACTAAAGAAGAACCGTGTTTTGTGAATAAAATAATCCGAAGTCTATGGTGCCTTTAAGGTAACGAAGAATGTGTTTAACACCATTTCAATGTCTTTGAGTTGGTGCAGAACTATATCTAGCAAGAAGATTTACAGAAAAAGCTATATCTGGTCAAGTGCAATTTGCCAGATATGTCAATACTCTAGTTGCACTGAGATATTGTACTTCAGGACCAAGAATCTTTTTCTCATCTTCAAGTGGACGAAAGGGATCTTTGTCTACATTATGTGATCGGACAACCATTGGAGATGTCAATAGATGTGGTTTATCCATATAAAACATTTTTTAAACTTTCCTACGTATGTAGACTAGTGAATAAATAATCCTTCTGAAAGATGTTTAATCTATAAACCAAGACAAAATTTGGTCTTCCCCAAATCTTTCATTTCAAATTCAATTTTTAAATATTCAACAGGTCTATCGAGCTCTCTAAGAGTTCCTATAAGATCCACTTAAACTGCTACTATTGCAAATCCAACATCGGTTTTCTTTATAAAAACACATGGGCAAATAGCATCATTTTGATATCCATCTTTCAACAAATATTCACTCAGACGGTTATACCACATCCGTCCGGATTGTTTTAATCCATAGAGTGATTTTTGCAATTTAATTGAAAAAATATATTTAGAGAATGAATCACTTGCTTGTGGCACTTTAAATCCTTCAGGGATTTTCATACAAATATCACTGTCAAGCGAATCATAAAGATAGACATTTATTACATCCATAAGTCTCATCTCTAACCTTTGTGAGATAGCCAATATAATCAACTACCTAAATGTACAGCACCCATCACAGGAGAATATCTCTCATCATAATCTATTCCAGGTCTCCGTGAAAAATATTGTTCTATGAGTCAAGCCTTATATTTCATAATTTCATTGTTCTCATTTCTTTTTCTCACAAACACCCACTTGTATCCAACAAGAATTACATCTTTGGATGTTTGGACTACAGATGCAAAAACTTTTCATTTTTCTAAAAAATTCAACTTCTCCTGAATGGTTCATTCCTCTTTGACCAATTGTTTCTTTGTTGACATTTTTGATAAACAATGATTCAAGATTCTCAATATCATCCATAATATCAAAAGCCACATTATAGGTAAAGATATTGTCTATCACAATATTACTTCTTTTATCTATTTTCTAATTGAATGTAATTTCATTCAATTGTACCACCACATATTCAATGGTATACATATTTTCAAATAACTAGACTGCTGGTCTTAATATATAGCAATCTACTAGATTACATCTTTTTGTTTTGGCTAATATTCCACGTTATTAAATTTTTGATGAAAAATTAATTCATCATCCTTGAAATCAATGAGCTCATTAACATTTTTCCTTCAATTCCATATAATTCCATAAAAGACATAACTTATCGAGATCTCTTTATTCAACTAATTTCAGGTACCTAAACCTCCGTGAGGTTTAATGATTAGTTATGTATGAATACTCTTCAGGAGTATTTTACCTTAATAAGACCATCACAATTATTTGCTCCGTTTTCTAACATAGGGATACTTATTTTGGAATCAACATCATTTTCAGGCATGCCATTAATAAATCACATTATGTATGATTTTAGATCAAGCCAAGCTGGAGCACTTAAGCTTGGTAAAATAGACTTTGGTAACCATACTTTAGCAAATATATTGAAATGCAGATTAACTTGCAAACTTCTGGTTTACACTATACCGTGCGAGAATTATAAAGTGCATTTCATCTAACTGTAACCAAATATTAAGTCCTCCTCCTAATGCTGAGAAGACTTAGCAAATGAATCAACAATCGACAAATCATGTCGTAACATATCATCCTTCGGGGATGAAAAATAAATGTTACGTAGAGGTTTCAAGCTTGAACATATATTCTCAGCATTCAATAATATCCATCTCAATTCTATAGCGGTACGATTATATATAAATCGCATTTATTACCTTTATTAAGGGGAGACTTCTGACTATAAGCCAACTATAAAGGGGGTATCATATTATAAATTTTATATTTGGCAAATTATAATAATATTGCAAGTGAAATACCAATTTTTTACTTAAATAGAAAATATTATTCTCAATTAATGGAGTAGCAAATAACTTGAGGAATTTCCAATGGTCTTGCTACAACATAGGCAATCAAGTATCCCACCTAAAATATAAATCATTAATAAAATTTTGGGATAAAGTTCACTAGCAAGAAGCAAATGTCTTTATTTTATATCTGAAACTTTGCTCATTATCAATCAATTAAGCAAATAATCTCATAAACATCGAGTTATGAGTAATCTAACACATGTGACTTCTAATCTATCCAAATTATAAATATCTAGAAAGACTACATGAAGGGTGAGTGGGCCCACAAAAGTTCACCCTAAATATTTTCCAGAAATCTTTGGAATACAGCTCCATATTTAGCTAATGATAATTAGCAATCATTTTTCCTAGAGAATATGCAGCATATGAGAATCATTTAAGAGATCGGAATCTTTTAGTTCTCTACATAATTCTCAATATTTTTGTTATTATAGGCTGGGATGGTCTGACCAGCTATGCCAATCAACATATCATCATTAAACTTCTAGTTTAATATAATTGGTTTTGTACTAATTTTCTATAATACAAATTAGAATAGAAATTACACAAATTAGCTCTTCTAGAGCTTTCAATAATTATTGAACTTCCAGTTCAATAAAATCTATGATTTTTTTTTTTTTTTTGCACTTGTTCCATAAGTTTTAATATGAAATCTTCAGGATCTCATATAAATGATATCTATGTCATTCCATAAACAATACTATATATGTATGATATAAAATCACTTGCGATATTGTTCAAATTTTTTTCTTTACGAGTACAATAAAATCTTCCATTATAAAATATACAGATCTTTATTAAAATGATCCGTGAATATTAATATGAAATCTTCGAGATTTCATCTAAAAGATTAATCAATTCAAATCATAGAATCATCAGGATTCCATATTCTCGCAAAATATTTATGGTAATATACTTTTTCAAAAGTAATTTGTACATATAAGATTTAAATTCATACATCAACTACTATTTAGGAACAATGTCCACGATTCATTACCAATTTGAGTTATTACTATTCCAAGAATAGTAATCAAATATTCTTCATCAATATATCAGAAATATAATATCTAGCAAAATATTGTTATTCAAGAACAATTAATATTCAGTGAGAATATTATAATATAAGTTGTACTACTTCAGGAGTAACAACCCATTAGATATAATTTATTATTATACGTATAATAACAATTTAATAAATAAATAAGCAAGTGCATCAAATGTAAATTGCAAAGCAGAAAATATAATGGAATAAAAATTATAATAGCTTCCGATCTAAAAATTATGCTTTTTCAGGAACAAATAATGGGATATTCTTCTAGAATTTCAAACATTATAGTTTCTTCAGGAAACCACAATACAAAAATAAATCTTATCTTGCTCTTTAGAAGCAAATAATATTTTGTTAGAATATTTTTACTTTGATATAAAATTGTGATTTTCTTCGGTAACACAAAAAAATATTTTGTCAATGTAATCTCTGAGATTAGAATTACAAACTATGTTTCTTGAGGAAACCATAATTATTAGCACATCTCGGGGATTTTGTAGGCAATCATATTTAATCAAATGTAACTGTAGTTCTTCAAGAATTATATGAAATCATACATAATAATTAATATGAGATCTAATCAAGTATCATATTAACTATAATATAAATTTTCATTCTTTCCTTGAGGGATAAGAATAATATAATACATTGGAACCTTTTTATATTTGCCCTTCGGGGGTAATAATTAAAATTAACGTGCTTCTTTAGAAGTATTGAACAAAGATTTGTAACACAGATCGTTATATGAGAATTATGACAACATAATTACATGAACTTATATAAACATATTATACAAAATATCTAATAGTTCAATTAATTGTGCAGGAATAAATGTAATCAACAGTTACGAATATAACAAATATAAGATGCATGATTCTTATATATTTAAATAAGACTGTTAGTGCTTATCAATAGATAATGGTTGTCATATTCATATGTGTTATGTAATTGGCATCCAAAATCAAATCAAGAAAAATACCAATCAAAAGAATCCTTCATGATCTCCCTACTATACAAGAAAAGAAAGATAAAAGTAATATAATATGTGACCACCAGATTTACATTAATTACGTAATTGGCCACAATATTATCTCAAAAGGAATCAATCAAAAGAAGATTTTATGATCCCTTTATATCAAAATATGATTGTCAACGTGACATATAAAATTAGAAACCAAAAATCCACTAAAATTGAATATTGGCTATCCCTTTATGTACATCTATACATAAAGACATGGATAATCAAATTAATATTTTGACACCAAGTCATTTATGTGAAAGAAAAAAAATCGTTGTGATATAAAACATTTAAACACAATGGTGCCATAATGAGCATTCTGGCGTCATGAAAATTGTAAATTAGATATAAGATTGTCAAGTGCCAATCGTTTTGACATCGGCAAAAGGAAAAGAGGAATGAAATTGAAAAAGTGAAAACAGAAAAATTTGCTTAAGAATAAACAATATGTTGAACGGGTTGAATAACAATTCTACAGAATCTTCTGAAGAAAAAGAATGGAATATATTAATATAACCATTCAACATGGTTCAACATAAGAAAACAAAGAATAAGACGCTTTGGTAGAAAGAAAAGAAGAAAAATATTTGTCGTGCTGATAATGTGTTTTAAATTAGAAGAAAGAACATAGAAAAGTAGACAAAAAGTAGAGAGAAAACTTAGGAAACGTGTGTTTACGATGAGAAGCTGAAACCCCTATTTATAGATACAAAGCTAGGGTTTCAAGGGTACAATAGTAACATATCTAGGGTTTGTGGGGGTAGAATAGTAATTCACTAAATATTTAATTATTTACAACAAATACCTGCTCTTAGCTGCAGGACCTAGGCTAGCACCAGCCGAGCTGGGAGGGGTGTTGGCCTGGACTTCTTGGGCAGTCGCCTCTTGGGAAACCTCCCGCCTTTTGGGCAGTTGCTTCTCAATGACGGCCTCCGAGTGAGGGAGCTTCCTCTTCCTGGCCGTTCTCCCATTTTCCTTCTTCCTCTGCTCCTTCCTCCTCACGGCCTTAGCAACTTGATCTGCGTCCCTCATCGTCCTTTTTTTAGCCTCTCGGACAGATCATTTCTGAGACTTGGATAAGTACTTCTTCCCTAAAATTAAAGAAAAAATCATCAGCTCAAGTTGAGGATGTGCATCAGACTGGCAAAAACGACCTAAGCCTTGTGCCTTACAGTTCTCGATGTTGCTAGAGACATAGGCACCTTCCTTGACAGAAAGATTGTGCTTGATTAATTTTTCCTCATGAACGAGATCGCTCACGTACCGGTCGTCTTCTGACAGTTCAACAATGGCTCGTACTTCCTCATCAAAAGGTGAGATCAGCAACAGGCCTCTCTCAGAACCTACGAGCAAAGAAAAAAGATTAAAATTAGGTCAAATAGGTCGTAAGAACGGGCGAACTGCAGCAATACTTACTATGTTCCCCGTAGGTAGTCCTACCCTAATCTCTGCCTTCCCGTAGGCTCCCGGAGTTATCCATTCTCCTCCAGCCCAGAACCACTTATCTTTTCAGCCCGGGACAGAGTCTAGAACTCCTTTCACCAAATATCCCAAGAGATGAGTCCCTTTGGCCTTAGTTCAGGCCGAGATATAATACCAGCCCTCGCCACTACTGCTAGCTTTAAGTTGGTAATAAGTAAGGAATTCAACAGGTCGTGGGAAGTCGTAGCCCTTTCTCGCCATAAAACTAGCAAGCCAATCAAAGTCTTTTAGCCCGTTGGAGGAATTTGGGTAGGAGCCAGGTCGAGGTACTACAAATACGCGGCCACAATTTTTGGTAGGAACAGCCTGAAACCCGCTTTGAACATCTTCGAGTTCACTGCCACGCAGCCCTCTGGAGGGTAGTGAGCTAGCACGCCCTCATAGGGAACCCACAGGTCCACTTGGTCACGCACCCTAAATTTTTCCCTCAGCTAGTGGAGTTCACTCTATTTAATTCTTGAGGGAAAATGTTTGGCCTCCCAGTCCACCTCGGGGCCAAGCACGGCAGGCGGCTGCCCACTAGGACTCGCTGGAGTTGACCTAGATGAACGTCTAGCCCTTGCGAGAGTCACTTCCGCCAAAGGGGCCACCTGTAAGGCAAGTTGTCCCCTCTCACCAGGAACTGCTCTTTCCTCCTCCTCATCCCAGTCAATGTTATAACCCTCATTTTTCGATGCCTCCTCCTCCGACCAGTCAACCTCAACCTCAACTTTCCCAGAACCACCAGTAGTGGTTGCCTCCTCCTCAGACTCGGACCACTACGGGTTCACTTCCACTTTTTCCCTTACGTCTTCTACCCTAGACTCACTGTTACTTGCCATCACCGGAAAAACCAGAAGAACCGCTATTCCTACTTTCCAAAACAAAAACTTACCGGCCCACGAAGACTAAGTGTAGAATGGAATGAAGAATTACCTTTTGTAGAGAGCGACAAAGGTTTGCTGGATAACTCGCGAGATCACGTGTCAAATGTGAAAAAGAAAGCGGTGACGGGAAATCTATGAGAAAGTAAGGCTTAGTTTCGAGTTGTAGAAAAGAAGAAAGAGGGTTTAGAAATAAAAAGGGAGGGTTTTAAAAGACAAAAAGAAGATGAAGAAAGAAAGGTAAGGAGTCTTGGGAATTGCAAACACCAATCGTTCATAACTATTGATGTGCACCTTTCCAAGATCCTCAAGGCAATCGAAAACGGACACGTGGCAAACGTGGCAGAAGGCAATGATTCAAAATTTAATTTGCCTAGAGAAAGCGTACGTGACAAGCTCGTGCACAAGATAGTTGTCAAGGGCGCTCCTTCTCTAGAGAATAAAAGCAATGCCCTTAAGGGGGCATTTGTTTATACACCTATGTGTCAGGTCATATTTTTTAAGATCGTCCTCGACCTTAGTCCCCAGCTGAAAATGCGGTCTCCATCCGCTAAGCTGAAAATCCCTCAGCATAAATAACAACCTACAGATTTGAGGCCCTCACGTGCTAGGGGCCCTGCGATCCAGGTCGGGCGCCTAAGCTATGCTAAGCGCACAGTTCTTGGACTATCTATTAACTCTTCTGTCGTACAGGACGCTCGTGGTGCGACCTAGGAGCGTTGGATATGAATGACTAGTTTCAACCTGGGAGGTCGTTCAGTCGCGTTAGTGCGAGTACCTTACGACCTCCTAGGCGGCAGGATTGCCGTGCAACTTTCTTGCCAGCTTTTCTGATTCATAACCCAAAGATTGATGTGAATATTTGTCTACCCCATGCAGCTCTCAGCCGAAAATCGGTCAAGATAACCTGACAGAGTTCTAGCTAAGCATGTCAGATGAGTCTCCGATTGGCCAAGCATTTAATGCATGTAATCATTACCCACAAATTTGTATGCTATAAATAAGGGGAAAACCCCACTGAGCGGGGATCTTCCTCATTTTCATCAATCTTAGTCTTCCATTTATTAATCTCCCTCATTTACTCTCTCTGCAACTACATTGGCTTCACCGCACATTCCACTGTTATTATTCGAAGTAATTCAAATATGAGTTTCCCGCGTAAACAAATTCGTTTGTTGAGTCAAGGCAAAATTTGACATCAACAATTAGTTAACCTCGGCATTCCATATCTCCAACATTTACAAGATTCCGAGTCTGATCCAATTTCAGTAGACGTTAGAGAATTGAAATCAAGTTTAATTAGAATTTTAAATGGTACTTTGACGGGGAAAATATCAATTTCACTAAAGTAAAAACTATTTTCAGTAATTAACTCCACAAACACTCCATTTGATCAATGATCGGCAACCTGTTCTCGTTGAAGAAGGCAGTGGCAGTTTAAAAGCAATACTAAATTCTTTGGCAATGATTCCGGCAGTATCGCCATTTTGGATGCCTTGTGGTGTGTAAAGTAGTGAATGTTAATTAATTATTATAAATAAAGATGGAGAAATTATAAAGGGACATGAAAAGGGGACATTCTTAGGTGACATTCTTATATGACACACTTGTATTGGATCATGAAAAAGTAGCCATGTAATCATCACCCAATGAATGTGTGCCACATGAAAATGTCACCTAATAATGTCTCATTTTCATGTTCCCCTAGAATTGCTCATAAAGAAGAGTTTGGGAAATAAATATTAGTGGAGGGTTATATACGTCACTTCATTAAAGGATATAGTACAATAAATAAATGTGGTGAAACTAGAAATAATCGTAGTGGCAATATATTTATTGTTAAGCTTTTTCATCTCACATGGCTAGAATATTCTTCCTCGGTAAGAAAAAGATTCTGGTAGTGCAGGGCTATCTAGTCAATCAAGAACCTAAATATGTGTTAAAATATCACAATTTAAGAATTAGTTGAGCCTTATGAATTCATATCGCTTTTTATTTTTGTTGACAAAGTGGAATATAATACTCTTGGATGGTACAGTAACTTTTTAATATATTGTTCTCAACCTAAGTAAATACCTGCAACTATCTTTATACAGATTCATGCTATATTGAGGAAATAGGGAGACGATCTAGAGATTACTGTGACGAGAATAACTAGCAATGCCAGTGTGTGCTGGGCAAAAGTTCGTACACGTGCGGTCCCATATAACTAGCTAGCATGGAACTACAGTTATAGAGCAGCAAGAAAGAGCATAGGGTTTGATGGTTTAAGAAATGCAGAAACTGTAGTAAAAAATCCTATTATCTCATTCAATACTGCTTTCTGGTTCTAGATGAATAATTGCCATAGTGCCATAACTTCTGGCCTCGGTTTTGAAGCTATTATTCAAGCTATTAATGTCATGGAATGCAACGGTGGGAAACCAAGCATGGTTAATGCTCGACTTAGGTATTACATAGAATATGCAATCAACTTGGGTTGCTGTAATGAAAAATACATTGCTCTGTGTGACATCTCTTCTTTGACTTCAATCGGTGCATGAAGAACCATCGAAGCCTGTAGGGGGAGCTAGACCAAACTCTTGGCTCCAGCCCAAGTCTTATAGTCCAAAGCCAAAACTTTAGATGTTTTTTAATTTTCAATGGGGCCTTAAACCAAAAGTGGGCTAATTTTTCCTCCGTCCAATTTTAGATAGAATTTGATATTGAAAACGCAACACGTAAATATATGAAACAAGGGACGTAGACAGAGGTTACCTAAATTTTATTCTTGTATGCCCTTCATTAACGTGTCACTTAGTGAAAAATTGACAGAAATGATGAAATGCGTGAATATTTGAGGACATCAAGTAAAAATTACTCTAATAAATACATGTGGAAAAAAGGTGAAAACTGGGTCAGGTGTAAATTCTTAATTCATCACAAGTACTCCTAGGATACATTTTTGAAAGAGTTTTTGCCCTCCACTTTAAATACACCCCATTTAACTTGCTGCAAGCTTCTTTGTAATAGGAATTACAACTCAAGAAATCAATAACTTTTTACTTTGAACAAAAGAAACACAATAAAGTTTATTTAGTTTTAATTTTTAATAGAAAACTTTAGATCAAATGATGACGTTGATTTTTATTTTTATTTTTAAAAATTATAAGCCATGCTTTTGAGATCGGAAGAGCGTCGTGTATACTTTAATTTGTACATTTTGCTTTATTTCTATCTTTATTTAGTAAATAAATTTATTCCTTAAAAAAATTAAATTCATTTTAAAATATTAATTTTACGCCAAATTTGGTTTTCAACAGTTTTTTTCTTTTGCTTTTATTTTGAAGGTAGAGATAATCAACTATAAGGATCTTTTAATCCCTTATTATTATCATTGTTGTTTAACGTATTTTGATACATTTGATTAAATTATCATGTGCAAAGTACGTTTACTAACTACTTATTAAGTAAAATTTTTAGAAACTGCAATAATACTGATTTGCTATAAATCTTAAATTTGAAATACTAAAGTGCAAAGCTAAGGATATATAATGCTTGAGAGCGTCTTGCATTTTAAGCTGATTATTGAAATTGTTTGTTGTCTATCAAAATTGAACTATTTCTGTGGGCTTGCAGGTCAATGCAAATTGAGGCAAGCTAAGATATTTAAGTACTGTAAACCCTAATTTTTGTCAAAGGTATCTCTATGTTATTCTATCATGTCTCAAAAATTTTCAAAAATAAACTTGGAGAATACCCATTGAACTATATTCAAATCATATGAACTCAAGCAAATACCATTAAAGCACCTTATATAATAACATAAGAAAACTAAAACAAAAATTCTATTTGCAATTGCTAACAAAAACCTACGCAAGAATCATAAATGATGGAATTTTTTTTATAAAAGTAAACATGTACATATACCAACAAATATTCCTATGAACAGAAATGATTCCATCAACCCAGTTATTTTCCATAAAAGAAAGATACCCAACAAAAACACGGTAAGAATCATAAAAGATGGAATTTTTATTTATTTCCAATTGCCAACAAAAACCCATGCAAGAATAATTATAGACGGAATTTTTTTAAAAAAAAAAATCTAAGTAAACGTGTCCATACACCAACATATGCCTGTGTTTGAAGACAATTACTCTCTCTTATATTCTCTTATTTTTCAAATTTAAATTTGGTCAAATATTAATCAATCACATTCGCATATCTAATGAGATCTATTTGTATCCCACAAATCTCTACCATTAAACTTTACTCATTCTCTCTTTTTTACTTCACATAAAAATGTATAAAAATACATTTTAATGTGAATGCAAACACACCTATATTCCTGTGAACACAAATGGAAAAAAAAAAAAAAAGGTTCATCATTTCAAACTTGAACCATATCCAAAGCAAGCGAATCCCACCAACCCAGTTATCTTCTATAAAAGAAAGATACCCGACAGAAGTTCCAATCCGAAGCCTACAAATAGACAAATTTGTTTCGCCAAGAGCCAAAGAATGTGGATGGTGCAAAGAGCTACGTTCCAGATATTGAGATCACAAGAATCCAAAACAAAATTAATGATGTGAACGCATCAATTTTCCACAAAATGGACCATAAAAATATATCTTTCATTCTGTCCTTTCAACACCAAAAAGGATGGATTTCCACTCTTCAAGAAAATATCATGCATTTTTTTAGTTACCGTTGGTTTTGAAATAATTATTATTCAGGTTATTTTCCACCCGAGCATGATTCACGATTCTAAAGTACTAGAATATTTTTGTCAGTGGACACATATTATTAAATTATTATCTTGAAAAATCAACATTAATCACCACTTGCCAGTTAAAAATTGAACAGGATAGTTAGATAAGAACAAAAATTTAGCATTAATGGGGATGAAAGACAAATTTCATTCTCGTCTACACCATTTTATTCTAGTATATTTAAATCCATGTACTGCGATGCCAAGAAACATTATACAGTGGTAATCGCCACTAAAATTCTAAGAGTCTTCCTAATCCTCGTCACAAAGTCACAAATTAAAGGATTTCGGTTTCCTAACCATTTATCAAACTTGTAGTTAAAATCGAAGTCCAAGTTGAAGACAAAATATATTTGAGGTTTCCAGAGCAGTTATTTATGAATGCATGCATTTGCACAACATATTGGAGGACATTGGATTGTAATCAAGTTCTTAATGAGTTTTATAGTTAACAACTCAAAAAATGTAACTACATTGGCGGTGTTAATAAAAGTTATTGAATGAATATTTTTACAACTTATTAATTTTGTCGTTAAAGTTAATAATAATTTTAACAGCTCATATGTCTAATCATCTTAATTTACTTTCTTTATTTTTTATATTGGTTGAATCAATTAGCTATAGCTATTTTTAACTTAAAGTTGAATTGTAATGGTTAATTTAACACCACAAATGTATTAAACATCAATAGCTAAATTTAACATGCTTAGAGCGTCCATATTGATAGTGTTAAATTAAGTTGTTAGTGAAATATTAGTTAACAACTCAAAAAATTATCGGTACATTGATGGTGTTAAAAAAGTTGTTAAAAGAATCTTTTTTTGTTGGTTGTTAACTTTAAAGACAATTTTAAAAACTTTGCCAGAATTTAATGTTTTTGAAATTCTTTTTAATTACTAAAGTCCTACTTTAATTATCTTGGGAATTTTTTATGTGGATAGTTAACAATACCATTGTGGATGCTTACAAAATTAATAGCATTATCGAGAGCTTGTTAAGTTTCTGTAGTTTCTTTTGTAATTAAAAATTAGTGAAAAAGTCAAATTTGAATATTAACCATATATTCTTCAAACAAAAAGCAGTTTTTAATTACATTTTTTCTATGATCTCTCTACTACTCCACCAGTGTTTGCCCCCCCCCCCCCCCCGGAAAAAATAAATAAATAAATAAAAAATAAAAAATAGTTTCAGGGGAAAAAAATTGAGCATTTCCCTGAGATGTTATTGCACAACCACGTGGATTTGAAAATTCCCATGATGTGCATCCTTGCACTCATACCCGTACCTCATCTAAGTGCAATAAAGCTTATACTCCATGATAAGTGCTTTATTTCATTTGTAATGAATTCTAGCAATAATTGAAAAATAATTTACTTAACACTGCCCATGCATGATCAGGGATCTAAGCATTGGAGCAGGATATATTTTATTAACATACCGCATGCATGCATGCTTGTACATTGAAGTACAACTTATTCATATATTTTACAAGGCAACCATATGTCAGGTTTCAAATGGCTGCTAACGCTATATTTATTTTGCCTGGATCTACTCCAAGTTGGCTGCAATACTGTTCGTATATAGTAGCACGATAATCTTCGTCATTTGGGTAGTATTTTGCCATCTTGATGAAAGCTTGACTAGTAACTCCGAAACCTTGGCCCAAAATCATGGGGTTATGGCAATAACTCATCCAAAACCAGAGAGCTGCCTTGAATGAGATGACATTATCTGTGGATAAAATTTCTGGGTTTTTTAAACCGTCAAATCCGATGATATTCCCAGCTTCCCCATAGTTGTAGTTCCACTTGAGTTGTGCAGGCCCTCGCCCAAAGTAATGCTTGCCCACTGCACACGGGTACTGTCTGTGGCTACTGCTCTCATCGCAATAATTTCTAGATGCCCCTCCTATTTCCTCTATAGAGCAGAAATCTGTACAAAGATCGATCAGTATATGTTTTAAGAAACCAACCTAGCTAGATTTCGGGTAACGGAAGTAGATAGATGTACAAGGAAATTAATGGTGGATGTTTGTGTATTACATGTAAAACATGTAGATTTAATTATTTTGACCAGATTCTATTTTTAAATAAAACTATTTTATAAAGAGATAAACATATTCTAACACAAATAAGGGACAGGGAAACTGAATTAATTATACAGTACGTAGACAAATAGGCATAGCTTACCCCCAGTCTCTCGCTGAATCTGTGCAAAGAATGCGGCAATCTCACGCTTGACATCGTCAGAAGAACCATCAGTGCCAAACCTTGAGAAACAACTGGCAGCTTCAAGAAACGCGGCTCTACTGAAGAAGCTCCTTCCCACACAGTTAGACGTACGTGCTGGGACGTTACGGTTGAAAAATTCTTCTGTCACTATATCACTTACCTTCTTGGAGATGGCAGTGCAGCTGCAGTTCTGACCGGAAACCCTTTCCGGCAGAGTTCCGGCCAAAACTATGGCCAGAATAATTGTGATCAATAGCTCTAATTTTCTTGAAGAAACCATTTATTTTTGGAGTAAATATAGGGTGTGGAAAATTATAGCAGAAAGAATGATATTTATAGAGAAATGTGTTCAAGTTGGCCCCTTCGTTAGAATGAGTGCTTGTAATAATAAAAATGTGCGGTAAGTATGGATCTCATCAACTATAGATTAATTGATTGGTTGCTTGATAGATTTTTTAGAACTGAATTCGCGAGAAGTGATTTTTTTGAAAAGACATGCGGTTGAAAAGTAAGGAAAAGTTACAAAGTTATGTGTAAGATTACTATTTTAATAAGTAAACCAGTTTGTAACTTGTGCGTTGCGCGAAAAGATTAATTTAAAAAAAATACTAATTTATAAGAAGTTGAATAATTATTCATCATCAAATTTATACCAATCTGAATTTCAAAAAAAAATTATATCAATCTGGCATATTAAAAACATGTAAAGAAACAAATAATTATATATAAACACTCCAAAAGATAAAAAAAAATGAAGGAATAAAACAAAAGTGAATATAAATGAAGGAAGTAGTTGTTTGGTAATCTTTATCACAGATCATGATTCTCAATGCATTGCGGTTTCTAACCCTCGAAATCATGCAATATATAGTTGTCAATGACTGAACATAAGTTTTCTTAAAAAAAAAAAATGTGAACATGGGAAAGTGATACCCTTAGGCCTTAACAATGTGATTTCCAAGTCTTGTGATTATAAGTGTTATACCATTTCTCAATCCAGTCGAATGATCAATGTTCTACAACAACATAATACGCCAGTCTTTACCTCAACCCATGATGGAGAATCCAAAATATCTTTATCTCCTTCAAAAATTCAGGTATATGAAGATCTTGATGTAGGTAATACAGTAGTGTCATCAAATGCTTCAAAATAATATCTACTCATTGTAGAGGCTTAAAAAATAATTAGAGATAATATGGTAAAATTATCTCATTTTGTCAAATATTTTGTTAATAATTTTTTTACAAATAGCAGGAGTCATTTTCTATTGTAAATTGAATATTCATTGGGACAAAGAAGAGCAAAACACACATATATATATATATATAAAGTTACATCACACTCTTCTAAATACCACATGGTAACTATGATATTTAAACCAAAAAAAAAATCGTAATTTCTATTTCGAGTTTTTGGTGATTTCAATATATAATAATGCTATATATATAATTATCAAAAGAAGAAAAAAATTAATACTTTAAAAATAGTGGAAATTTTGAACTCTAAATGATTTTTTTTTTTTGCAACGAATTTTACATGATTTTTATTAATATACTAACTGCACATGATTTTTAAATATTTAAATTTGGAAATTAATTATAAATTAATACTTTGAAACTTTCTAAAAATGGGAGAGAACAAAATTGATATATATATTTATTAATTAATCCCTCTATTCTTATCTTTTACAACTTTAGAAAGAAAAACAGGAAATTAGCTATGGAAAGTAAATCATAATCTTGTGGACAAATGAAAATAGAATAATGGTCAAATAGGCACATAAGCGGATCTAGAGTTTTTTTAGTAACATGGACTATGATGACAAAATATTCAATTTAACTAATAAAATTTTTTTAAAATATTAAAAATTCTACATAAAAATATATTTTTTTAATTGAACACAAGCTCGTAGCCTAGATAAATATTTTCAACTACCTTTCAAATGTACATAGAGAAATCAATTGCCTCATTCTGCCATTGAATATAAAATAGTGGCTATACATAATATCGAAGAGAAACATAAAAGGAAAGTAATAAAATATGGAAAATATTATAATAAATAAATAAATATATGAAGATATATTTAGGCAATGTTACCGCAGAACATGCACCTTAAAAATGTACCACATAGATTACCATTTTTGGGCGGGAAAAAGATGTTGACTAACTTTGCTCATTTAATAAATAGATAGATGTGTGGTTGAGGATGTATTTGAAGATGTCCAGTTAGTAGGACAATCTACTAATTTTATGTGAAGTGTAATTAAATATCATTTAAATATACTTTGGTTTTCTCTTTCTCTTATAATTTACTGGAAAAAAAACCCTGTTATATTGATTTTAAATAAAATAAAATAAAATCAACATTTAAAAAAATATGTATATATATATCAAATATCTCTCTGCTTTTTAAAGATCTCCAAATAAAACTTTTATTAATTTTAACTTGCAATTCCCGTGTTAATTTTAAAAAAAAAAAAATCTAACTTGCAAATTTAATGTTTAACTTACTTAGAACTCCTTTTTTTTTTTTTGGTTTTTGGGGGGGGTGCTAACTTATTTTAATATTAATTAATCTAAGGGTGATTATATTGACACTACACTTTTTTCTAACAAAAGCATATTTTAATTGCATTTCATAACCTTAACTTTTTCTAATCATTGCTTTTTCATGACATTTTTATTCTCAAAATTTCATTTACTAGTATATTTCGTATGATAAAGCGTTGTGTACAAAAATTTAGTTAAGAAAGCGACTCAAATATATTAAATTAGTAAATTATAAGAAATAGTTAAGTACAATTAATTATTTTTATTGATAATTTGAAAGTATGGTGACAAAAAAATTTGGACAAAAATTATTGTTTAAAACAAGAAATACTAATACGTAGAAGGTCACAAAAGAAGAATATAACTAAAATACTGTGAATATAAATGTGAAAGTAAATAATATTTAGGGACTATAGATATAATTAAAATGGGATGCATTTATAAAAAATGGTGGAGTCAATGTATTTTGCCTTAATCTAATTCATCAATAGGCGCATCAATAATGCATTAAATTATAATCTTTTCAAAGCAAAATCGTAATAGTTTAATTATTTGACATTTTACGATCAACAGTATTTGCATTATTATTTTATTAAATTAAATACATAATACGAATCCAAAATATCATTCTTATTACAAAATTTGTATAGGCACGAGAAACAGGACTCAAATAAGGTCATACTTTGCATCATAAGACGAAGAATGTCAAAACAAGAAAATATAATATAAATGACCTGGTGACTAATTCATGTTCATATTTATTTAAGTTGCTTCATATTTTTTTTCTTCCTTCTTTTTTTTTAATTTTTATTCATAACTGGCGTCAAGATAGAGTACATCAGAAATTAAAGCGGGGGAAGGGCATAACATCTTATGGATTCAGACATAAAACCGGTTGCCTATGCAAGTCAATGTGCCACTTAATTCGCTGATCTCCTAACACAAGAAAATTCTAGTCCTTCTATTGCCAAAGAAAGTTTCATACAATCGTCTATGATAAGACCAAAATGGGAGGGATCTGATGAAGGGCGATCAAGTGCATTAAATACCCACTTGTGAGTCTGTTTCTGCAATCACGAATCCAAGAGAGATTTCCTTCATCCGCTTGTGAGTCTGTTTCCACAATCACAAATCCAAGTGCATCGAAGTTGCCTCATATTAGTATTATTATGAAATAATAATGTTTAATATGTGTTTGATACAATATGCTTAAAGTGACCGGTGAATTCCGTAGATGCCTTATAAAAAGGATGCATTATTAATGTGTTTACCAATGAATAAAGAATTACATATATTTATGTAATAATGAGATTAACATAACATTAAAATTAAATAACTTTAGAATTAACCAAAAAAATAAATAAATCGTCGACTAAATTTGCAACTTAGAATTAATAAAAAATGGTTTGAATTTTTTTTAAATTACTTAATACACTTGGTTTTTCAGAAAAAACAAATTAATACACTTATGTTATTTAAGTGAGTAGTTTTCATTAAATTAACAAAGAGAAAACAAAAGTATATATAAGTGAGATTTAATTTCACTTGTCAAAAAGTTAGTTGATGGTCCTACCACTGGACGTATAGGACCGTTTTATCTAAAACTCTCTGTATTAAGAAAGAATTGATTTTTGAAAATCCAAATCAAATAAGAAGTAAAATTGTCACAACCCATGCATGCCCAACTTAGGGTAGTTCTAAAGTTCTGGTGGATACGGTCATTCGACATGTTCGTCACATATTTTTCTATTTTAAAAGTAATGCAGTAATTATTAAGAAAGGGGAAAAAAATTCAGCGTCCATTTGCAATACATGAATTGTGGAGATTTATGCAAAATATGCGGGTCCTAAGAAATATATGAATGCAATAACTTTGATCAACTTTTATTTAAAAGTAGAATGACTTTGTAAATGGAGATATGGATCTCCTCGGAAGGGAAGTGTGTGCATTCTTTTTTTCCCCTTTCAGTCACAATCATAGATGAACATATGCTCAAATAGTTACCATTATTTTGGTACTTAAAGCAATGTAGGATCAATACCAAAAGAAGTCCCATAAGTTATTATGCCTTTTATGAAAAAACTAAGTCCCAATGCTCAGATATTTACCATATTTTGGTACTTAAAGCAATGTAGGATCACTAACAAAAGAAGTCCCATAAGTTATTATGCCTTCCATGAAAAAACTTTAGTCCCATAAGTGATTATGCCTTTCATGAAAAAACTAACATGCTTTTATGATTAATCTTTTTCTTTTTCTTTTTTTTTTTTCGGGGCTGGGGGTGGGGTGGGGAAGAATGCTTTTATGATTTTAGACACGTATATTTGTCTATTTAAATCTCCGCTAACTAACACTACATACAAATTAAGAAGACTCCCCCACCCCCACAAATAATAAAAATAAAATAAATAAATATGTAAAAATTAAGAAGACTTTAACATTGTTCGTTTACATAATTTGTATCACCTATCACCAGTAGATAGTGTAAGTACTAACATATATGGGTGGAATTCTCTGTTTTCTTTAAAGTAAATTTTGTCACTGAGCATAACATGTAGTTATCATGAGTATTTTAGTTGAAAATTAAAATATATGGTGATAGTTGAATAGTTGTCAAATTAGTGACATGTGAAAATATAGTGAGAGAAGATAATGAGAATCAAACAAGCTCAAAATATATGTTCCTAGCCTTAGGATCTTTCTTTTGTATTTCTATTCAAAATTTCATTTAATTATCATTGATGTAAATGTGATGTAATGTGGTTAAAAATTAGATCCTACCACGTGTCATTCGTTTAAATATTTGTATATCTTTTTGTTCAAATAGCATAACTCATCATTGAAATGATCGCCGATATTTAGAAATAATATTTTGATTACGCAGTTGGTTTCTCAATCAAATTCTATTAGAAATAATAGAAATTCCCATGTAGTGTATCTAAATATGCCAGAACCCACATTTAGGGGTTCAATTAACAACAAATGTGGCGTTGATAAAATTACTCAAAAGGATTTATCTTAGATAATAATATTGTGCTTTACATTTACACAATTTGTATCACGTGTCGTGAGTAGATAAACATCATTTTTTCTGTTAGTAATAGTTGATCTGTTCGTACATGTGACCCTACCACAAGTTTTGTTTTTAAAGAATAATTCTAAATGTCATAAATCGTTTTTTTTTTCTTATAAACTAAAAGGAGAGGCCACTTGTTGAGGAACGACCACGAGGCCTCTAGGAAGAAAATTGAGGAGCTGGAGGGCACACTGGCAACTGAAAGGTCGAATTACGAGTAGGCTCTAAGGGAGGCGGGGAACAAGGTCGTGTTGGAGGAGCTAGTTGGTTACAAGGATGTGGTAGCCAAGTATAAGAGCTCAGAGGAATACAAGCAAGCTACCACCGGGCTATACTACGAGACGGGCAGGGAGATTCTCGGAGAGGTTGAGAAAGTCCAGCCTTAGTACTACCTTGCTTTCCTCAAGGAGCAGGTAGCCAAGCTCAAACACGATTGTGGCTATGAGAGCTTGGATGAGGAGGATGTTGAAGCTCCCGCTGGTGAGGAGAGTGAGGCCTCTGCTCCAGAGGGCCAGACTTGAAGCCTCCATTCTCCTTTTTTTTTATTTTTGAGATCTCCCTGTACTTTTATGAATGAAAAAGTTTTTGATGTGTTTTCATACAATTGTTTGTTCATTTAAATTGGGTCGTCGCTAACTATACAAAAAGCCTTAGGCAAGTCCTCAAGCCAAAGTGTTAGGACGTTTTAACCAGAAGCTCGTTCTGGTTTAGGTCGTGTACAATAGATTCGATTAAGGATTTTGCGCAAGTGTGAGGCCGTTTAACTAGAAGCTTGTTCTAGTTTCAGTCGCATGACTAATTATCGTAAGTGTAAGGTCACTAGTTGAGGGCTTCCCTTGACTTTGGTCGCGTAACCGTTAACATGGACGTGGGGTCGTTGACTCAATAGCCCGTTTCGGTCGTTTCTCATGTCAATAAGTCAAATCTATTTTAGACAAGTGTTAGATCGCTAGTTAGGAGCTTGTCCCAACCTTGGTCGCGAAACCTTTTAGTTAAGTGTTAGATCGCTGGTTAGAAGCTTGTTCCAACCTTAGTTGCGAAACCTTTTACTCGAGTGTTAGGTTGCTGGTTAGAAGCTTGTTCGAACCTCGGTCGTGAAACCTTTTACTCAGTCATAGATTTGCTTTGTTTGAGGCCATGGAGAAGCAAGGGTATGATACTTTAAACGAACTAAATAGACATTCATTACTCGAAGCCGCGTTTGACTATTAGGTTGTGAATTACTTGATGTGGAAATTTATGAGCTTGTGAAACCATGACTTGACAGTTTAAGGCGCAAGGTTTTAGAGTTGGTACTTGGCTATTGGTAGTATTTCTTCAGATGTTCTGTGTTCCAAGGGTACATCAATTCATTCCCTTGCATGTCCTTGAGCTTGTAAGCCCTGTTTTGTAGGACTCCCTTGACTCAGTAAGGACCTTCCTAGCTGGGCCCCAGGGTTCCTGTCACTGGCTCTTTAGTAGAGAGGAAGACTTTGTGCAAGACTAAGTCTTCTACTTTGAAACAGCGTGCTTTAACCCTGTTGTTGTAGAACCTGGCACACTTTTGTTTATATGCCATGTTTCTGATTTCCATCAATTCTCTTTTTTCGGCAATGAGGTCAAGCTCATTGGCAAGGTGCTCATCATTTTCTATTTCATTGAAGTGTGCTACCCTGGAAGTAGGGACCTCTAACTCGATGTGGATAATTGCCTCAGTAGTTTCGTTTATAAGAGAGAAAGGCATTTTACCAGTCGCGGTTCGACAGATTGTTCGATAGGACCACAAAACTGCTACACGACGCTCTTCCGATCTAGCTCCCCTTTAGAGCTTCCAAATGCTTTTTCAGTGTCTGTTTGATAATTTTATTGGTATCCTCAACATGTCCGTTCACTTGCGGGTGATGTGGGGTGGAGTAGAAGTTCTTTATACCCACAAAATGATCTAAATTTTGTATGGTCCAATTGCTTGTCGTTGTTTGTCTGTAACTATAGCGTTTGGGACCCAAATCTACATAAAATAGCTAATTGAGTCCCTCCTTTGCCTTTTGGGAGAGGGCCAATAAGATCTACCCCCACTTGGCAAACGGTAATAGTCCTATGACTGAGGTTAGCTCTTCCGGCGTGCTTTGACGAAGTCGATTGCGTCTTTCCTGACTCTAGGCCAAAAATATCCCTGCCTTAGGATTTTGTGTGCTAGGGCTTGTCTGCCTGAGTGGTTGCCACGAACTCCAAAATGTACTTATTCCAATGTAGCTCGTGCTTCCATGGATGTAAGGCATCTTAGCAGTGGTCCAGCGAAGCTTCTTTTGTGTAGCTTCCCATCAACTAACGAGAATCTGGCAGCCTGGTGTCTAAGCTTCCTGGCTTCACGCCTTGGGGAGCTACTCTCTCCTTTAAGAACTGGATGATAGGGTCCATCCAGTTACTTGTCTGGCTTATCTCTGCTATTGCTAGTCCTGTTCTATCGATATATGAGGTCGCTAGCTCACCAATCAGGATGCTTTGGAGCTCGCTTGCTCCCTTACTGTTCACAAGCTTCGCTAAAGCATTGGTGTGACTGTTTTAGCTCGTGGGATTCGCTAGATTTTGAAGTGATCCAAATCCTTTAGTTCTTCCAACTGCCTGTTCTGGTATTGGGAGAGCTTTTTGCCTCGTACCTCATAAACTCCACTTGTTTGGTTTATAACGAGTTGGGAGTCACTCTTGATGATTAACCTTTTGACACCCATTGATTTTGCAATACTAACCCCTACCAAAACTGATTTGTCTTCTGCCTCGTTGTTGGTTGCGTTAAAGCCAAATCTGATAGCTTGGCAGTAGTAATTCCCTGCGGGATTGACGAGAATGATTCCGGCTCTAGAAGTATGGCTTGTGGAGGATCCATCGGTGTACATCTCCCAAGCTAAGGATTTCGTGCTGCTAAGACTAGATTTAACAAGCGTGAGTTTGGCTATGAAATCGGCTAGGGCTTGGCCTGTGATGGCCGTCCTTGGCTTATAGTTAATGTCGTATTGGCTGAGTTCAATAGACCATTTGACTTGGAGGACCTGCCTCAAGGGGGCGATGGTTAAGACATCGATTGTGTGCTCGAGGAAATAGGGTCGGAGCTTTTTCAACGCGATCATGAAGGCGTATGCGAGGTTTTCCATAGGAGGATATCTGAGCTCTGCGTCCTGCAAAGCATGACTCACATAGTACATTGGAAGCTGGGCCAGTCCTTCCTTCCTGACCAAGACTGCGCTAATCGAGGATTCTGAGATGACCAAATACAAAGACAATGTATCCTCTAACAAGGGTTTAGACAATAGGGAAGGATAAGAAAGG
>CAVNYN010207849.1:0-24429 GCA_963692815.1 Nyctanthes arbor-tristis | reverse complement strand
TCTCAAAATTTTTGATTCAAAGTTTTCTAAAAATTTCTATCAAGTTTCCAAAACAATAAGAAAAGAAAGGAAACCTTTTATGAGTTTCAGAAGCGTTTCTGAAAACTTTCTAAAGAGTTTTGGTATCTAAAGAAAAATACCATTTGCAGGTAATCATTCATGTAATCTTTTACAAATGGGAATAAACTCACAATCTTAAATATGTGTATTGTGTAATTGTGGAAAAATGATTTAAAGATAAACCGATGAATTTACCTTATTTTGTAAAAAATTGTCTAAATAATGACCTACAAATAGCGGGAATCGTATCTAAAACTTTTGACCTTGTAGAGGTTTCCCTACTTCCTAATTTAAGACAACTACTTTGAGTGATGCCCCTTGCCTTGACCTCTTCTCAAGTTCAATTGAACGTGTCTTCTAATTTTAATCAAATTCAAGTAATGGTCTCGTTTCAACCATTATCATATTCAAATGGTCTGATCATTAATTATAAGTCTACTGTATCCAAATATATGCCTAATTTGACCAGCGTCTAGAAAAACCAAGTATATCCAAATCAAAACTTCACTTGAGCTTGGTCAGTGAAAATGAAAATAGATTTGTGCTGAGTAACATGCTTGATGTCTTGCACAACTCTAGTGTGTTAACATAAGTCTTTCCCCAAGTACTTCGACGCAAAAAAATAAAAAATAAAACAAATAATAATAATAAAATAAATAAAGAAAAGAAAAGAAACAACAATATCAAGGTTAGGTGTTTCATTTTCCTCTCTCATGTTTCAAAAATGACATTAGACTTCGTAAATTTTTTGAAACTGATCTATCATTTTTTTCTTTAAATGCCAAAAAGAGTAAAGGTAAGATACCTTTAATTATAATTAAAATAAAAAGAATAAACGAAAGTTCAATTTATTCAAATATGTTAGAAGAATTAAAGATTAAAATCTAGGATGATTATCTGTGTATTTACTATCATTTACCAGCAGTCCACTATAAGAATGAGTTTTCTTCATTGTACAAAAACACACACACATTGCTGCCTTTCAATCTGGATCTCAATAAAATATTCAATCTTCAATAATCGTTTCCTTCAATCTCAATGTTATGGTAGGATTCTACCACAATGAAGCAGGATTCTGGTTTTTCAATGGGCGTTTTGGTTTATGGTAATTGGCGTAAAGTGTCTTTACCTTTGGACACTCTTGTGCAATCAATCCCTAACTTTGAGTTCTTGACAATTTCAACCTTAATTTAATGTTTTTTTAGCAAAATTCATCAAGTGCTAAATTAGTCCCTTATTAGAAAGGCATTTTTGTCGCTTACACCTTAAGATTTAAAAAGGTGCAAAGAATGTCCCAAAATGAATATGATTGATCAAACAAAGATTTAAAATTCATTGATCATTGGTTGAACAAAAATTTAAAGTGAAAAAGTATTTAAAAAATAAAAATGAGAGGGAAAAAAAGAAAAAAATAAAGTTTATTTATTTTTTCTGATTTCACTAGTAATTTCAATCAGTCATTTTTTACATCAAACCACAAGTACTGCCAGTCGCTTCATTTATACTTTGCCTCTAAAAAATGTTTTATTTTTATTTTTCAATAATGCTAATTATTTTCGCCAATGAGGCCTAGCTCATTTTGTTAGGGGGCTAAGCTGAGGTACTACGATATAGAGGTTTTAGGTTCGATTCCCCTATGTGGAGCATTTCTATATTTTTATTATAGTATGTATTCCCACTATATGTGAGTTTATATTATTAATGTTCTTAGCGCTATATTTCAGTATGATCAATACCTATGCGTGTTTGTATTGCAATGATACAGATTTGTAATTGTATTTTAAAAAAATTAATGCTAATTATTTTAGAACATTTACTTATAATTGTTTTTAATATTAAAGTATAAATGGACATAATTGCCCTTCTAATAAGGGACTAATTTAGCATCAGAGATGAATTTTGCTAAGAAAACATAGAAGTAAGGGTGAAATTATCAAAAATTCGTAGGTAGAGACCAATTGCACTTTTTGTGCCAATTATCCTTTAGTTTATTTTCAAATGGAAAAGGAAACGATATTTAAGCACAAAAATGTACAGTTACAAAGTTAGGTAAACACTATGAAAAATTAGGTAACGAATCTATATATTTAAATATGGGTACCTTTTGTATTGTGATTTTCACTCCCATTTTCTATGGTAAAATTTGCGATCAAACTATTTTCTTTCTTTGTTTTTTTTTTTTTGAGAATTAATTTAGATTTAGATTGGTTACTCTTATGGAATCTTTCATTTTGGATGACCTAATTATAGTTAGTCAATTAGCTTATCAAACTTCTCTATTCTCATTTGTCAATTTAAAGACCTAATTGAATTGAATATTCAAATTGTTTTCTAGATCCCTAGATTTCTTAAATTCAGAAACTTAATTTTTTTCTTTTTCTTCTTCTCTTTTTTTAACACTAGATGCTCACTCGTGCGTTGCACATAAAGATACCAAATTAAAATATATATCTAAAATCAGTACAAAATCTAAAGTAATGTATAATTAGCCACATTGAACTATAATGTTTTGATTATCAGCTTGTACTTAATTAATAGTTATTATGTGCTTACTCGATATGCAATGTTACTCGATATGCAATGCTATTAGGTGACCTTAGTTAAGATTCAAGAACAAAAACCGCTAAACCTGGTACTCAGAGATACCTAATCCTATTAAGACGTGAATACCAATTAAACGGGTAATTAGCTCGGGGATGAGATAAAGAAAATCGACCCAACTAAACCATGGGCCAAGGAATGTTATGATAAATTTTACTCGTATCCGACCCGTTTAACTATTTCTTGATAAAAATAAAAATATTTACTAAAAATTTTAATGGTTTAAAAAGTAAAAAGATGATAAAACATATCAAAAAAATTTAGTAATTTCGATTACAATTTTAGTATTTATAATAATATTCATTAAGCAAAAAATGAAAATAAAAATATATAAATTAGCCAATCATAGGGTAATATGAATTACCCATGCCAGTCCATCCCCGATTTGAGTGGGGATGGGAGAAAATTTTTTGATAGGTAGGGTAATGGGTCTAGCATACCCGATTATGACCCGATCCATTGTCATTTTTATACTTCAATAAATTAAATATTTTTATTTTTCTCCATGACTATATCGCGAAAAGAATTCTGTAAACAAACATTAACTAAATCATATCTATTATATGCAAAAGAAGCATTTAAAAGTATATAAAAATAATTAAAATTAATGCATCAGCTAACAAGGAAATAGAGATATATAATACAAATTTTTGAATTAAATAATAAAAAAACTTTGAACATAGATTAATACCCAGTATAGAAATCTAGAATTTGAGATATCAATTGTCGATTAGCAAAAGATAATAATAGATCATAAATAATTTGCAAAATATCTTATAAAGATTCTTAAAGATAAGAATAGATAAAGACCATAATCTCAAATTAATTGAAAAAAAGAAAATATTAATCTACAATTTACCACAAAATTTACCTAACATGTAAAAAATTAAAATAACCTTACTTATAACAGTTTTGGCGGGAAAAATGCGGTAAAAAGTACTGCAGACTTAATTTCTTATATATATATATATATATATATATATAGATAATAAAGATTAAAATTTTACTAACCTTTTATGAAAATCACTATCAAATTTTTAAAAATATATCGTACATTACGCGTGTATGATAACAATTCTATTGTAAATGTAGTATTCAATGAAATTTTTCAAAATTTGAATTAGTTTAATTTGTTTGTTATCCTTTTCCATTTTCTTTCTTTGTTATTTTTATTTTTTAGAGGTTTGTATGTGACAAGTTTTTTACTTACGTTGTACATTTATTGGTAACTCATTGTTCAACTTATTACTAATTAGAGTATTTTTTATAAATTGTTTTTCCCGTTCATTGCACGTGTGAAAGACTAGTTAGCTTAATAATAATAATAATAAATAAATAATAATAATAATAATCCCTACGTGCTATAAAGATATATAGAATAATGCTTATATTATGTTTCTATACCAGTCTCATAAAAATAGGTCACTCTTCTCTTTTAAGTTGTACTAGTACTAGTATTTTTCTTATATATCACTATTTAATGTGTATTTTTATCAATCTATATACTATCTAAAAGAGAATAAGTGAGGAAAATATTTTTGGACGATCCTACCCTCACTTATTTAGTTTAATTTCATATTTGCCTCTAACATTATTAATTATTATTTTGATTTTATATTTGTTTTTATTTTTTAAGTAAATCATGCATTTAAAAGTAGAATTAGTAAATGGTGGTATTAAATTTATACTATCTCCGCCCCAAAAAGATGGTCCATGTCAACTTTGCATACATGTTAAGAAAAATTCATTTAATAGTATTGCAAAAATAAATTTTAACATCGTTTACTTATTATGCCATTTCATTTATTAATTAATTATTTCGCTTCAATAATTTTATTTTTTAATAACTATGCGCATTAAATTGAGGTATATAAAAGAACTCATATTTCAACTACTTCTTATAATGAAAAATGAATCATATTTTAAGACGAATGAAAGAGGAAAGATAAACCATCTTTTTGAGAATGAGGTATTAATAAATACCATTAGTAAATACCATGAATTGGTGGTCATTGATATTAACACATTATTTCAATTTTAAATTATATACATTATACACTACACACAATAAAGAAGCCTTGTTATTTTGATTTTATATTTGTTTTTATTTTTTAAGTAAATAATGCATTTATAAATAGCAATTAGTAAAGGTTGGTTGGACGATTTTACTCTTATACATTTGTTCTAATTCCTCATTTGTCATTACTCATTAATTATTAATATTTTAATTTTAATTAAATTGAATTGAATGAAATTAATTAAATTAAAACTTTACAATCCCATTTTTGTATTAATTATAACATCTATATTTTTACATTGCAGTTTTTGTCCAAATGATTCTTCAAGAATTCCAATCTTTACTATAATGATAAAGCTGATTTTACAATATAAATACTTATGACTTTCCCTACTAAGGTTTGCAATAATGATTCCTCTAACATTACAATATTTACAATGATACAGTGACTGGATCAAATCATTTCATAAATTAGATTTCATTCGATCATTTAAGATCTCGATATGTGTGTTCAAACAGAAGTTTTTAGTGACTTTTTACTTTTTTTAATTCTGAATATGATTACATAATATCAAAATGCTTCATAGTGTATGGTTACTTTTTTTGTGTTGCCTTTTGATGTTTTCTAATTATTTTTCATTGACGATGAATTTAGATCAATATCCATCATGCCCAATGCGAAAATTTGATTTACATTTTCACCTATATAATAGTCACAAATTATTTTTTAGATTAGATCATCTTAAATTTTTAGATTGATTTCTTATATATTAACTTTCCGATTTTTAACAAATAGTTGTAGAAATAAATTTTTTTTCACTTAGTATAGATAAAATTATTTGTTTTTAAATTATATAAGTTACAAATCACGTGTAATGCACTTGTTTGATACTAGTTATTAATAAAATAAGTTATTAAAGTGAAATAATTAATAAATTAAATGATGTATATATACTAAGAAAATACTCTTAACTTTGATCTTTCCATTAATATTAATTAATTGACTATATTACTTTGAGTAATTATATTCCCACCACACAAATTAATTTCTACACGACAGTTTAAAATAATAATTCTATTTGCTTGAATAACCACAAGTATAATTATTATATCAATAACCCAATCCAAAATATTTTTAGTATGATTATTATCATTGTGTTAATTTAACCGCATTCTTAATTTGACTATATATATATATATATATTTCCCTTTCTATCTTCATTTAATTAAGTAAAGATTCAATAGCTTAGTTTTTTTATTTTATGCAAACTAATTATCCCTTTTCAATATTCAAAGGAAATACGTATACGCTTTGGGAATTATTTTAAAAAAATTTTTAAAAATTTAACCCAAAATTCCAACAAAAACATAGAAATAAATTTTTTTTGAGGGAATAGAAATAAAATATTTTGAGAAATTTATAATTTGTAGCTTTACTTTCTTGTCTCGATCTTTTATATCGTGTTGGAATAGATAGTAGACGTTAGATAAGTTGATTTGCCTGCAATTCATTGATAGAAAAAATATATATTTGACGTAAAAAGTTGAATAAAATGAATCAAATCATGAAAATGATTGAGTAAATTTCCTTTTTTTTCAATGTGATGGCATATATTGGATTAGTGGTGCTAGAAGTAAAAATAGAGATGATAATTAATAATAATTAATATAAAAAATACTTAATTATGTTTCATTACTTTTTAAAGGATTTTATGACATTTTTTAAAACTAAGGAGGCTATAGTTGTAAAATTCTTGTGGTGTGTTTATCAAAATTATTATTTTTAATTGTGAAGAAATAATAATGTGGTGCAATGATTAATTTTTGTAGTGGGAATATAATTACTCTATTACTTTTGTCCTAATGAAATTAGGTATATACTAGTGAAATTAGGTATATATTTTTGTTTGTGGGATATTATGAATCAAATATTTCTTTTTCCCCCTTATTTTTTGAGGGTATTACAAAGTGTTTGGCAAGAAGTTATACTACAATCTGGATTATAATATGTGACGTAATATTCTTTTATTAGTTATTTTCATAAAAAGTAAATAATTGCGACTTGACTTTACTATGTGTGTGAGATTAGGTATATGTTTAATATTGGCTAATTGGCGCAAAAAGACCCTAACGTATGATGTTCCTGTGCAAATGGACCCTATCATTTTGACTTTGTCAAATTAGATCATAACACATTACTGTTTATGCGGAAAATGACCATATAGTTTTGACTTTAGCAAATCAGACCACAACCTATCACTATTCATGTGGAAAAGGACCTTCCGTTTCTCTCCATCAAAATTTCCGTTACTTCATACATATTCTCCTACATCCAACAGTTTGACAAGGACATTTATGTCTTAAAAATTACAATAGCTTTTTTTTCCTCTTATAATTGTATATTTAATTATTATTATTTATTGTTATCATCATCTTTTGACATATTAAAATTGAGTACTGATTTACCGTTAGATATGTAGCCGTATTAGGAGATGATATGACGTGTCAAATATTACATATCTAACACACCGAATAAACGTCTAGTGGCATATGAGGTTCATCCATGTCAATTTTCATAAACCATGGGGTTTAAATATGAAAATGATATACTATGAGATGTTTATATAGAGTGTTAGATATATGTCATTTGACATGGTATATCATCTCCTAATACAGTTAAATATCTAGCCCTAAATCAATACTCTATTTTAATATATCAAAAAATGATGATGAAAGTAATAAAAAATAATAATTAAATATACAATTATAAGTTGCAGAAAAAGATACTATAATTTTTAAAAGATATAAATATCCTTATCAAGCTACTGGATGTGGGAGAATATGCATGAGGTAACGGAAGTTTTGACAGAACAAGACGGAAGGTCCTTTTCCGCACGATAATCATATGTTGATGTCTAATTTGCTAAGACAAAAACGATAGGATTCTTTTCCATATGAACAGTGATAAATAGGTCCTATTTGCCAAAGTTAAAATGATAGGGTCTGTTTACACAGGAACCTCGTATGTTAGGGTCCTTTTGCGCCAATTAGCCATTTAATATTCCTTTGGAAAAAAAGGGGGTATAGGTTTAGGGTTTGTTTGACATTGATTATAAACCAAATGGTTTATAACATATTTTGAATTTTAAATTTTTGAGACACTTGTCAAATTCTTTCATTGACACCTCACACTTAAAACACATTGAATAATAACTTTTTAAAATTTAACTAATCAAATTAAGTAATATGTTTTCAAAATTTAAAATTTAAAATACGTTATAAATTATTTGGTTTATAAACAATGTCAAATGGACCCATAAGGTTTGTGGGTGGGACGGAGGGAGTACCTGTGTGTGTATTACAAGAGTAAAATTGAAAACAAAACATCAAAAGCCATTTCGCATCAAATATTGATTGCTGGGAAAACCTAATCCCCTTTGCCCGATTCTTGTAGAGGCGAAACCCCGTTTGGAGGAGGGACGTCTTTTCCCTGATTCTTTTAGAGATAGGGATTCTCTAAACCCACTCCACCCCATTCCTCTACCAAAAACCCCATCCGGAGAACTGAGAAAAACCCAATTCTGAACATGGCAAGTAATGGGCCGAATCTGGAGTGCCGGATGTACGAGGCCAAGTACCCGGAAGTGGACCAGGCGGTGATGATACAGGTGAAGAGTATGGCGGACAGTGGGGCGTACGTTTCACTGTTGGAGTACAATAACATCGAGGGTATGATCCTATTCTCCGAGCTGTCTCGCCGCCGCATTCGTAGTATCAGCAGTCTCATCAAGGTGGGCCGGATCGAGCCGGTCATGGTCCTCCGTGTTGACAAGGAAAAGGGATATATTGATTTGAGTAAGAGAAGGGTTTCTGAGGAGGATATTCAGGCCTGCGAGGAGAGGTACAACAAGAGCAAACTCGTCCATTCCATTATGCGTCATGTTGCTGAGACCATGAACATTGACCTTGAGGTAATTTTATGGGCTTTTGCTGTTTGGAACTTCTTGTTAATAGCTTTGGTAATTTTTGCGTTATGCCCAATTTCCTTTTCATTGGTCGTTCAAGGATTCCTTCGGTGAGGGGGAACCATTAATGACGTGAAATATTAAAATGTAATGCCCTGGATTAGTACTAATTTTTTTATTTTTCTGTTTAACATCTCCATGAATTTTGTGAGACGGTCTAAGTGCAACTCTTGTTTATTTTGATGATGGATAATATGGAGAAGGGCTTCCGGATGGAGAATGGTTGGAATTTGAGGTAGACACTCCGAGGAGAATGAATGCGATTTGATACCTAGGGGTCTTTTTTTTTCTTTTATGACGTATATGAGCTTGATTTTACTAGTGTAGCTGAAAGAGCTTTGGTAGCTGAATAATTTGAAATTTGATAACTAAAGCCCTAGAGTAATGCCAATATAATAGTTACTGATGGTGCTGGTATCAGCCCAATTTAGGGGGTAACAATTTTAGAAGAAGACTTAGTGGTCAAAAAAAGTAAAGGAAAAACTCAGACCCTCAATTATTAATCCAAGAAAGAAACCTTGGACTATTCATGTCGCTCCAAATTGTTCATTCAATCTAGTGGTTGAACATGTTTATTTTTCTCGAACATCAACTTGAGTGCTTTTAAGCAATCAGGAGAGGATAAGAAGGTTTACATTTGCTTCTCCCTGAAAGTAGGCATGATATATTTTTTATTCTCTGTTTCCATCCCATGCCTATTAACTGCTGCATGCTACCAATATATATTCTGATATTTTTATTATTTATTTATTTATTTATTTTGGGTAGGATCTCTACATACATGTGGGCTGGCCTTTATACAGGAAATATGGTCATGCATTTGAGGTAGATTTCACTTCTCTTTCAAACTCTTGACTTGATTTTTCCTCAATTTGGTATTAGAATTGCAATATCTACTTCTAATTTCATGACGAAATATAGGCATTCAAATTAATCGTCAATGATCCCGATTCAGTACTTGATTCCCTTACCCGTGAAATCAAAGAAGTTGGACCTGATGGCCAGGAGGTACTTTCTGTTAAATGTTAATTTTTATCTAATCTCTTTATATTGTAAATTGATAATTCGTAATCCCATTATTCTATAGGTGACGAAGGTGGGTCCCGCTATATCTGAGGAAGTTAAAGACGCTTTGGTTAAAAATATTAGGAGAAGAATGACCCCGCAGCCTTTGAAGATTCGGGCAGATATTGAAATGAAGTGTTTCCAATTTGATGGTGTTCTGCACATCAAGGTCTCTTTCCTTTGACCATTCCTCTGATTTCACATCTTCTTGAACAGCTTTAGCGTACTGCAAGTGCAGAATATGGTTCTTTGTCCTGAGTATAAACTCTGGCTGTCATCTGCAGGAAGCAATGCGTAAAGCTGAAGCTGCTGGTAATAAGGATTGCCCAGTTAAAATCAAACTTGTTGCTCCTCCAGCATATGTCCTTAACACACAGACTCTTGACAAGGTTACCTGCAAATTATATTCGTTATGCTTTGTAGATTAGATTACCATCTTGAAATTTTTACTTCTCCTTTTATGGAACATATCTTGCGTGTCCCTTTTTGAACTCCTAACAAGTTCTTCATTTTTCTCAATATCTGACTATTTTTTGTAGAAATTGCTGAATGGTTACCATTCCTATAAATTCTAATGATCTTCACTTGCCTGTCGTGTAATCTGTAAATGCTTGTATTAGGATGTAAATTACTGTGTGTCATATGCACACAGTTGAAGTGAAATTGGGCGCCACATGTGGTTCTACTATTATATGTCAAGGATGTATATTTTGAATTTTGATGTTGTGGACTTGAAGTCCTTTGATGCTTGTCAACTATTTCAAGCCTGTTGATATTTGTCATTTTTTGATGCAATAGTGTTTAGTGTACTGTTAACCAACTATTTACTAATAGAAATTTGTTTCTTGTGACATTTTGGAGTTTCTTGAGGTGCTTCCTTCCCATTGTAAATGTGTCAATTTATAAATTAAATTGATTTTGATCCTCAGTCTGTTTTATTTTGTAATGCAGGAACAAGGCATTGCAATTCTCAACAAGGCTATTGAAGCTTGCACAGAGGAAATTGAATGTCACAAGGGAAAGCTTACTGTTAAAGAGGCACCAAGAGCTGTGAGAATCATACTTCTTCTCATATTAGGCCTTGATATTTATCATTTTGCCTATAATTGCATGTTGGTACTGACTTGCGGCAAAACGGGATGGTACATTAAGAAAATTATTATTAGCTTCTATTTCTTTCTTAATGCTACCCACTATTTTCCAGTATTATTCACTGCAAATCATGCTTTAGGATCACAACTTTAGGTCTTGACAAAAATATTCATCATATGCTTGCGTCTTTTGCGGATGCTATTCCTATCCTCAACTCAACACCTCAATTGCGATTGCTGGTCTAATGTGACTCTGTGAATGCTTCGTTTAGGTGAGCGAACGGGAGGACAAACTACTTGCTGAACAGATGCTGAAGCTGGGTCAGGAAAATGAGGAGGTTAGTGGTGATGAAGACAGTGAAGAGGAGGAAGATACAGGCATGGGAGAAGTTGATGTTGAGAATGCGGGACCTGGATTTGCAGATTGAAGATGCCTGTTATTGTTTTACTTTCAGAAAAATTTACTGATACAATTCTGTTGTCTCTGAGTCCTGAGTTTTCTTTTCGGTATTAGGATGGTGTATGAAACATCATTTAAGTGCTAGTTACACATTTGAATTGCTCACTACTGATTAATGATGTCTTTGAGCTGTATACCAATTTTGATTTGGTACATTTCAATTTGGGTTTTGAAGAAGAAAAATATTTCAATCAATTTCCTGGTCTTCATTTGATAACCAATGAACTCTTTTTATCATTGTTTTCGGGTGTTTCCTTCATGCTAACAAGAACTTCACTCACAGTATTTCAACTACAATCTAACTACAGTATCCTGTGAAGTTATTCACAGCTTTTGTACATGATAAAACGAGATGAGATTTCTCAAGCCTTTGTTCTGAATGAAAAGGAGAGGGAGGGAACTCCATTTCTTATTGTTTGTAAGATATCTGATGCAGAAGGCCTGAGGCTGGGAGAATCACTAAGGCACATTGCTGCAAGGGAAGTCATGACCTTGGCTTCCTCCAAGTCAAAGTCCCCTCGAAGTTTTGGATCCACCAATTCCATCACCTTTTCTGCATCTCGTAACATCGGGTCAAGTTTTCTTGTCAATCTCTCCCCACTATGTGCACTGAAGGCTTCCATTCCCGTTATGAGTTCCAAAACAATTACTCCGAAGCTATATACATCATTCTTTTTGGAGGCAAGCCCTGTCCTGAAATAGTGAGGATCTGTATAGCCCGGAGAACCAATCATCATCCTGTTTCTTCCAAGGGAAGATGGTGGAAGAACTGTTGAAGAAAATCCCATCTTTGCTGACCCAAAATCGCATAGTTTGCAGTTCAAATGCTCATCAAGCAATATGTTTGAAGATTTTATGTCGCCGTGGACGATTGGCAAGGAGCATTTGTCGTGGAGATACTCGAGTGCCTCAGCAAGTTGGAAAGCTATGGCCATGCGTCTCTTCCAAGAAAGCACCGGCCTCTTTCTTCCAATTGATTCGCCTCTGCCGTGAAGCTTTTCTTCCAAACTTCCGTTGGAGGCATACTCAAGTAAAAGAAATCCTTCATCTAGATCATCACAATAACCAAGCAGTTTCACTATATTATCATGCTGAATATGGAGATCGGTTTCAAGTTCCTGCTTGAATGCTTGGTTGAGACGATCACTCTGGCCGTGAATCTTAACAGCCCCCATGGCCGAGTCCGGAAATTGAGCAAGATAAACAGTACTAAAGCCTCCATATCCAATCACCGAAGAGAAATTCATGGTCTGCTTCTGCATCTGATCCCATGAATATCTCCGGGCACCAGCCTTGTTACCATCACATCCATCATCGTGAACTCCATCAGCAATACATTTTCGCCTCAGTTTGAATTTGATCAACGATACGAGACACATGCTGATAGAAGGAAATCAAATCAGCAATTCCTCTGCTTTGCACCAGTTGCTGTGAGGAAATAACAACTCCGAGGTCAAAATACAAGTGCAGGACTAATATAAAAAGAGAGGCCGGCGGTGGAATGAGTGTAGGTTCAGTACCAGAAGCAATGTATATTCGGTGAGAAAAAACGTGGAAGGTGGAAACAGAGCAAGATACAGTAAACAACAAAAAACAACACGGGAATCCAATCCACCGGAACTCTGAAATCTTGAAAGATATGAGAAGAACCCCACAACCCACCGACAATTCGACTCCCTCTCGTGCGGTTTTGAAATGATGGTCATTGACAGAGTGCTGGAAGGTGAGCCCTCCGTGGACCATACATGTTTCTTGAGTGAGTTGAGCAGATGGCGTAGAGAATAGAATACAACGTATCCAACCAGTGGGAGGCCTGCTCCTGCTCGTGCGGTCCCAGTTACCAATAAACTTTGGAGTTGACTGTACGGGTCATTTTCATCAACCAAACAGCAGAAATTGATGTTTTCCTGAATAGAATAGAATAGAATACAAGGGAGTCAGACACTACCAACCAACCGGCCTCTCATTCTTTCCTCCCCTACAGGGTTAATATATATAATATTATTTTATTAATAATAAAAAACATGATATATGTTTTTTGTTTTTGTGTGGTTTACTATCAGCACGTCAGATTTGATTCTCAGAAATTTTCACTTTCTTAAAAAGGATAATAATGCTTGAGTGAGACTGTTTAACATTCTATTTTTTAATTAAAAAAAATAAGAAATTAGTTAAATTCTATTTTTATTTTCAATACCACGTTTTAACTCCAAAAGAATCTATTTGATATAGCTTGAAGATTAAAATATGTGTTTGCAAGCGCGACGTTGGTACATTCTAACATAAATTCAAGGAATTTTGTAGGTTCAGAGATCCAAAAATGCAAATATCAGACTCTGGAAATTTCATCATCACCCCCATGAGATTCTTATGATGGCTTCCGTTCAAATATTATCAATACTTTTATGAAATAATAATCAACTTGATTCAAGCAAGTTGAATGCGTGGATGGTTATTATGATACAATGAATTTATCATGTTTAAGAGAATTAAATATGTAAGTACTCATAAGAATACAAGTGTAAGTGGAAGATATAAGATGATATATACAAGTAGATATAAGCACGTTGATTAATAGATTATCAAATATGTGCAAGTGATAACAAAAGGCAAGAAGCAAGTGAATTGATCATTTTTCTCACATAAGCAAGTTGGGGACCAATCAAGTGGATTGTCTTGTATGCAAGTTTTAATTATAAAGTTGTATTTTATAATTACCTTTTTGACCTTCTATTCATCCATAAATAGGGGACTTGTATACTACATTTTGATCACCAAAAAAGAGAAGTGAAAATTACTCTATAGTATCTTCTCATTTCCTTCTCCATATTATTTAATATAGTCTTTGGTTTTCTTTAATTTTATAACATGTTATCAATGAGATTCTAGCCCATTGAGCACGGTGTTATAGTTAAAGTTAATGAAAATCCAAACGAGTTATTCCATCTTCATATCGGAAGTATACTTTCTAAACCGTTATCTACTGCCTATAATGACTGGTTCTCATTAAATTTAGGCAAAATTAGATCTGGCACCGTATTTTCTCTTTAAATTGTATAAATACTAAAATTTTTATTATATTACATATTTACATGATCTAGTTGTATTTTTACACCCTCTTTTGTTATGATATTATTTATTATTTTTTATTTGAAATGATTTATTATTTGTTATTAATAAATAGTTTTATTTATTTTTCAACTATATCTAAACGTAATCTCTTGGTTTATACATAAATCTCACTGTAATCTAATTCTAATTGATTTAATTTTTGAATTTTAAATATTTTTTATCTTTAATTAATATTTTAATTTGGTTATTTTACATTTCATAAACGTACAAATTATTAAAAAGGAAATACGAAGTAGTTAAGCGAAGACGTTAAGGGTCTTTTTTTAAGATATATTATTATTTAATTTAATAAATAAATATCTACTATTGATTAAGTCTATTCATTATTGAAAAATTAAATAAATCATTCTAATATGATACAGGGCTATGATACTACACCCTTGTGACACGCTATTTTGATACGGACCACTAACGTTTCTGATAATATTTGTTAGAATTTGTGCAATGCATAGTGATCAATAGCAATGGTCTTTATACTTCATTGTTTTTTATATTCATATTCTTCCTAGGTTAGTCAATCTTCTAGTACTTGCTTCTTAATCTTCGAAAATTACTTTGATACATTACTTCGACACGGAGCCTATTAGTTAGCCAATGTTTTACTCTTTTTTATTTTTCCCAAGTTAATTGTTAGGGTTATTTAACAATCAAAAACAATTATGCTACTTTTGCCCTTTTTGAGAGGATATTTTTTTAGTTTGGCTTATAATATTTTTAGTAAAACACGGACCGTGATGTTGATACGGTGAGTTCTCAGGTATTAATATTCCAGAAGCATTGTGATTATTGTACTGGTTTGACGGGTTCCACGTCCCGTTGTAATATATAATCACCCCTATCATTGGTCTTGGTTTTTTTGGATGCCAATACCTGTTGCAAATCTTCATCATCAGTTAAACATTACGTATATCTGTGTAAGATGCAATTTAATAACAGTAATTAACTATCCGTTAATCATTTATGTCAGTTACTCCCTATCGTGCTTTCACAAATTCTTCAGTGCACTTTTCTTGATTTGAGCAAATTTAATCATTGTTTAATTATAAGAATGGGATTCATCGGTGCACTTTTCGTGGATTCATCATTGTTTAATCATTGGGCAAATTCAACAGTGCATTTTTGTTCATTTGAGCAAGACTGGGATTCATCTTCTACGTGTTTGTAACAAATGAAGTATTATATTCTCCTCAATTTGACAGATGCAATGCTAATTTAGCAGTCACTCAAACCATAATCTGTACCTATAAATTAAAAATAGAATAGATCCATAAAATTATAGCAATGAAACCGTACCTGTTGTAGGAAGGATAATAGCACTGATTCTCTGGGGATTGAATTGTTGGTGGTGTTTCTCAGAATTGGAAATTCTGAGTGTATCTAACTATTACTATGTATACAGGGTTTGTCATTCACCATGGCGGGACTCTATCTCATTTGAAATACATCAGTGATATCCCAAGAAATCTGCACAGATTCTCAACGGTTTCAGTTTTGGGGCCTGGCGTCCGATTGATTTTGGTGTTGTTTTTTGTATTTCTTTTTTAATTTGTTTAATCTTCAATTTATTTTATTATTATTATCAGATATGCCTTCACATATTTTTCCAAGAATTACGTGTATTTCTGGGATTTTGTTGTTCATAGGTATAGTTTTGAAGCGGCTGTTAATTCTAGGGCTAAATATCTAAAGCGACTTTATATTTATACGTATGATATCTATCAGTCTTGTTGTGAGCAGACGAGGCCCAGCAAAGTTGGGGGCCCATTTGTTTGGGTTACACCAAAGCCCAAATTTTTTTTTTTTTTTTTGTGAATTTCGTTTTCGATGGTGGAAATAGAAAGAAAGCAAGCCCCAAATTTGGAACAAACCAACTAAACAATAAAATAAGGCCCATTCAGCAATTAATTTAAGGAAAAAAAATTGCCAAAATCTGAATTATACCAATTCACACCCAATTGGCAATCCCAATCCGCAGTGCATACTCCACTCTTGACTTTCCACTCGCCTCGAGCCTTGATCAGTCCTCTGGGCCGTGCCTCTCCCTCCGTTCTCTAGTTAATTTTTATTTTAAGTGTTTCTTTTTCCCTTTTTCTCATTCAATACATTGTTGCTTTATGCCTTTATCTGTGAATTTTATGTCTTCTTTTTCATTTTTTTTCTTGGGGTTCTATTTGGATTTAGTGGAAATGGTATAAGAAGAAGAAAAGCTAAAAGAGAGGGAAAGGAAGAAAACTTTATATTTTGATGGTTTTGTGTTATGTGTAAGTTCTTGAATGCCTAGACTCTGCAAAAAGTGCCTAACAAAATGAATTTTAACATAATTGAAACTAAATGGCCACATGCACTACTATGATATATAGGGATTCTAAGAGGTATACCGTCGTTAAAAAAAAAATATATATATATATTTGAATCTTTTGGATTTTCTCTAACGATTAGTGCCTAGAAATTTTCAATAAGCAAAGATGAATTATATTTGGAATACCAAAAAATAGATCCCATGAGAAAAATGATTAAAAATTTCTGCATATCAAGAAAAAATTCATCATAAAATGGTCATCTCAAAATGAATACCTCATAATATGCAACACTCTAAAATTCTAATTCATAAAATGGTCGATAATTCTAACTTTGCAATGCATTCAATCCTTTATCCGCATTCATTGAAGTAATCAAGAAACCTATTTTCATAAATTTTCTCTTACACTACATTTGTCATAAAAGAATCAGAAGAAATTCTTATGGGCATCTCAACCATAAACCAGTGTAATCTATTCATGAAAAATATTCAAGAGCAGGAATAAAGTTACATGAGAAAACCGAATTGTTGAAAAGATAATATACTTCACAAAGTCATATATGGAATTGCTCATAGAAGGGAATGTGACATATACATTGGATAAATTATTATATGTTTCTTCTTCTAGTCCTCTTTGCTTTTGCTTAATTGTTTTTATTGTCATCTTTTTCTTTTTATATATTTAATTTCGTGAAAATAGGTAATTATTTCTCATTGCTCGCTATAGGGGCCTATTTTTCAGAGCTCCCTCAGCCCTGGCAAAGACATGACCAGCCCTATATATACGTTATACCGCCTATTAATGTCTGGATTTATACGTTATATTGTCCTTAAAATATTAAATTTATTGTTCGTATAACTCTCGAAAGGGTATGAGTTTGGTGCTAGGTACCGCATTTATGGACGGTATATAATACCACCTTTATGGACGGTTTATGATATTTAGCAAAACATTATGTTGCTCCTGAAGAAGCACATAAGAATATGTTGCTATTCTTGAAGAATATCACATGCTAATAGACTATATTGTTCTTGAAGAGCAAAAAGAAAAATTACAAAGCACATATATGCAGTAATTGATGTTCTTGAAGAAACACAACTAGAAATCCCATATACATTGATCTCCATAAAGCTAGAATGACTTTATGGTATGACTATTTATATTTCTATTAGCATTATTATATTTCTAATTTTATGTTTGTTGAAGTTTTTTTTTTTTTTTTTTTTTTGTTTAAGAGAGTTTTTTTTTTTTTTTTTTTTTGTATAAGAGAGCACTTATACTTGACAAGCTAGTAAAAAAAACTACAATGTTAGAATTCATCTCCATCATGCATGAACAAAAACTTTGATCTTAAATTTGTATATACTGGTGTCTCTTTTGCATATGAAACCAATTTGACATGATAAACGTATGAGTATAGTGTCATTAGAATTTACGGTTTGAAAATCGGATATCATATGATTGAGATATGATTTTTCTTAGCAGCTATGCCAATGCTGTCCAAATTATAGTTTAGTATTGTAAGGTTTAGTTCTTATCATTTTTGCTTGTCCTACATGTCATAATAGTTTCCCATACTTTTTTTAGACTTTTAGTTGATAGATAAGCTTAAAAATGGAAAGAATGACTACATCCATTAAATGTATGAATATTAAGAATTTATGAAATTTGACTATGTTACAAGAGATACAAAATAAAGTATATAACTAGTTATGAGTAATATTTAAAATTTCATACAACGAATGACACTCCTCACCATAAGTAGCACTATGGAACACGAGGTGTGACGTGCGCCAATAGTAGATACCAACTAGAAGTTGGTCTTACTATTAAGTCAACTTACTATGCATACTAACTCCTAGAAATTTTGGCATTATCCCCTCTCTTTTTAAAGAAAAACACACTTGCTCAATTCAAAACCATATAATTTTGTATTCACATTTCCAAACATACTACCCAATCACATTCTTTGGGAACTCAAGTCATTCTAATACGAAGGAGAAAAGCCAACAATTTTTCTTAATTTACAAAAGTAGTGTAATTACTACATAAGATGTAGTGTGCCCATCTAACCATTTATTTACATCCGTTACAAAATGATGTGCAAAATAATCATGCAACCATAACTACTAATTGCATACCAATGTGGTGACTCATACAAAGTACTAGCAGATGGCTTTGTCTTCAAAAAACACAGGCTGCGATCCAAAAGTTGCCCACAATCTTCACTTACTACCTAAGAAGAGAAATCATTTTAAAATAAGTGAGCTAATACGCTCAGTGAGTGGAGATTTTGAAAATAATTATACTTTCTAAGTTATACAATATACTGAAACAACATGATTAAATCATTTAATAATCAATGGCAACAACTGAGAAAAGCAATTTAGAACTTAGAACTTTATAACTAGAAAATATGAGCTTAAATAAATATCATATCCTCTACAGATACCAAATCTGTAATCTCAAAATGCAACAATATCAAATGAAATTAAACCAAAAGTACCCCTAAAGCTAACTGAAATTTATTTATGCGCGCATAATATCACACTTCCAAACCTGTGCCTACGGCCCCCTCCATGAACAGTAGTGCCAAACACGGGCCAATGGCCCCCTCCATGAATGGTGACTCTGAGCACGGGGCAACGGCACTTCCGGGAATGGAGTGTTTCTCAATATCTCAAATCATTGGGTACATACTAGATGGAAGGATTTCAAAATATATCACAATTCTCACTTTTGTTTCTAATATAGTATTTTAACATTTCATGAATCATTTCAATATCTTTTAAACTTAAGCTCATATAAAAAGTTCATGGAAATCACATAGTTTAAGCAAATGTTCTCATCAAAATCATATAGCATAGTAGCATAAATATTTTTTTTTTTCATTTGCTTAAGAATAAAAAGCTTTTCCACTCACAAAACGATAGTGCGAGCGATCTAACTCGGCCTGTAGATAGCTCCTACTTCTTCGTTACTTCCTGTTAGTCACTAAATCATCCAATCAATATGCTACATAAGAGAAGTAATGACAGAAAACATAGCTAATCCTGTTATATGTTTAAGTCTCTTGCTTAATGTATACCGATTTTTCATACTAGTTCGAGTACATTTCTTGTTCAATTGGCTCTCGTCATAATCTGATTCATCTTCGTACAACTTATCCAAAGATAACCTACTCTTCCTAGTCACAAGAGGTGGAAGAAATCATGGCGATGCAAAACCATTTCCTTTACCAATTCACTACACAATTCCATGTCGATATCTAGCCAATTCCATTCCCGCTGTTTTAACAAGTTACAACTTTTATTCTTACCAAACATCAATTTACCATCAATCAAGGATCCTTAGAACCTGATCTCTTTCTTGTTTGCTTTCTAATAAAATTCAAGAAAACTTTCATATAGCTGAATTCAAAAGGGAAAAGAGAGTTGTAACCATCTTCAAAGTAAGTTCACTGTCCCTTAGCTAACAATCCAAAAATTTCAGATTTAGAATGGTTCTTACTCATTTTCTTGTTGCAAAATTGAAATAAATTCAAGCTACAACAACTCCCCTGTTACCTTCCTTCTCTCCAAGCTATTCTTCCTTTTTCTGGGCTGTATTCTTGGCTGATTCTTCCCCCTCATTTTCCTGCTGTCCTGCTACTGAAAAGCAGAATTTATCCCCTGTGTTTCCTCTCTAATATGTCCCCTTTTTGTCTTGTAAGGCTCAAGTGAAGTGTGAACAGGAAAATAGGATTTTTAAGTCTTTAGATGGGCCCGTCCCCGCCTCACTTTATCTCTTGCTGGCTTTGTTTCCTTGACTTCTTTTTTTCTCTTATTTTACTTTGTTGACTACTTTCTAAATTTCCTTACATATAAACTTAAATGGTAATACTAATTGCTAAACTTCCCTTCTAAATTAGCATCTAGCTCAGGTAACTATCTAACTTACCTCGATTAATGTCAATGAAAACAATCAAGTCGGTCGAGATGTCACAATGAAACTTTATCATGAGCACTAATGAAATTATAGATCTTTAAATCTTGTCTTTGAATATTAATATACATATCCAAGTTATTATTTTTTCTTGTGAATTAAATTATGTGTTAACAATTATGGTTTCTCGAAGAAACATAATGACAAATAATTTTGAAAATTATTGAAAAACTATTATATGTTGTATTTGTTGAAAGATTATAGCATTGTTATTGTTGTTGTCGTCGTCGTCAGCATTATCTCCTATTAAAACATCCTAACTATATAAAATTTGCTCCTGAAGAGTGAGATTTGTAAGATTTATTTTTAGTTGTATTTTCCTGAAGAAAACATAATATTCAATATTATATTAAAATATCTTATTATTTAGATCTATGAAGAAGCATGTTCCTACTTATTAATGTTCTATTAGATGTTTTTATATTTACTTGTTATTTAAACATATATTATATGTAACAGGTTGTTGCTCCTAAGGTAGCAAAACTCATTGTTATATTTTAGTCAAATATTATCGATTTCTTGGAGAATAATATATAAAAGATTTATACTAAATATTTCTAAAGAGTATTTAGTTATTGTTCGGGAAGAAACAATGTTTCTAAATCAATACTAATTAACGATGAAAAGTTAATATTGCTCCTGAAGAGCCCATTGTTGTACGATTTAAATTTAGTTGAACAATTTATTCTTGGAGAATTACATTAACACTAGTACTATGAGATAATATTATTTGTTCCAGAAAAACAAATTGTTACAAGAATATTAAACTACTCTAGCAGCAGCAGCAATTTAAATAATTTAGACATATAAGTGTTTGCATATAGAAGTGATGTTTCTTTCACAATATATAAGGGAATAAATTTTCAAATCTAATTAATCTAGAAATTATGAGGTAAAAAATGTGATGATATGCATCATATTTTAATCTATATATTAATTAAATGAGAGGTGCTGTGGTATAATTTGCGCGTATTTTTCCCGCCCAAATTGCCATAAGTGAGGATATTTTGGTGATTTTGCTTTATTTCCGTGGTAAGATATGCAATGTACTATTTCCTTTGCCAATATTTTATTTGTTCCATTATTGTTATCCGGTTATTTGGTTCTTTTCTTCTCATGTAGCTCTTTCTTTTTGTATGTTTCGTCCCTTCAATTTTTTGGTTATTATTTTTTAGTCCTTATCTGGTTCTTTTCTCCGTCTCTCTCTCTCACTCGTTGAGATGAAGAGCCTTATTTTTTTGTCTTTATTTTATATCTGATTGTTTGATCCTTATCTGAAGAAGCACAATGCTCGGCCTCTCTCTTTCTTTCTTTCTCTCTATCATTAAAGACCCCAAATCTTAATTTTTTTTCTTTCCAATAGTTTTCACTTATATTCGCTCGCATCTGGTGTTTATCAAACTTAGTCCAATTTGGGATTTTTTTAAACAAAGATTTCTCGATTTTTTCGATAGGAAGAGGATCCGTTATCTTCCCGGACTTCAATTAGGACGTGATAGAAGCTGAATTCATTCAGCTGATAAGATTGACCTCTTTTTTCAAAATTGCGTCAGTAGGGTTTTTAATAAGTCCAACATATTCTGATTTGATGAGTTTGGGTGGGATCGATCTTTCTTATGGTTCTCGCTACTAAAAAACATGTCTGTACCAACAACAAAAATCCATCAGTAATGGTCAGATTCCGTCGAAAACTTGTGTTGTGGACGAGAAAATATGGTTAGAAAATCCATCAGAAATCGCCTTATCGGTGATTACCGAAGGATCCGTTGGTAATCACTGATGGCTAAACATTGTCGGTAATTTCCAACGGCTTTTACTAGTCGTCGGTAAATTCTGATGGCTGTTAGATTCCGTCGGTTTTTACCGACAGAAAGTTTGTTCGTCGGTGACTACCGACGGACGACATAACTTGTTGTAAAAAAATTAATTTTAAAGCCATCCTATCGAACCCATTTATCTCGACCTGAATCACATCCTCCCTTATCCGAAACCCTGGCTGATTCCCGACTAACCTCGTGTGACATCCCAAATTTTATGGACCAAAAGTCAAAGGTAGAATAATTAAGTCAAAGTCAAAATTAAATTATTTGGGTCAATATTAAAGTTATCAAGGGGTGTAAAGTAAAAGAATTAAAGCTGAAGGATTTATAGGCAAATATTATTTTATGAAAGACTAACTTATAACAAGTAAGAAAGTTGAGGGACTTGGTTTGCAAATTTTCCTATTTATGCAAGACTTTCTTGCAGTTGGGTTAAAAAACACACACTACACACCCAAACACACACATACACACGCTGGGACGGTTCTACCCGAGAAGAAGAAAAAAAAAACGGAAAAAAATGAGAAGAAAATGAAAAGGAAAGAGAAGAAATGATGGGTTTGCACCTTGAGAGCATAGTTTGAGACTTGAGTTTTGATGCCTTGGATGCTTTTATATAGGTAAGTCAAGAAATTGTCTTTCTTGAGTTTATGTATTTTCTAGTAGGTGTTAAATTACGGTGTTATTATTATAGTTTCGGGCTAAATAATTAGTGTTTATATTGAAAGATAGATGAACTTTAATTTTTAACTATTATTATATATTGTGGGTTGATTTTGCATAAACCCTAAAAATTGAGAAATTGGGATCTTGCTATATGGTCTCTTGTGATAAACCTAAAAGGGGAAAATGATAAGTTGTTGATATGAGTTAGATTTAATTGAAAATTCTTGAAGACATATGCATTGTATGTGATTTTTAGGTTTAAATTTATTGAGGTTAATTTAAAAAAAAAATTTATGGAATTGAGTACTTGACTATGATTTAGTTTTAGATTGGTTTAAATGATGTGGAATTATTCTTAGAAGTGGAATTGGAATTATATGGAGGCTAGAAGGGAATTACGTAAAATTAGCATGTGAAAATTCTTGAGAACTTTGAAGTGAATTTCATATTATTTTGTTAAATTAAACGAAGCTTTTGAGTTAATTAGAAAAAGGAAGCTATGTCTTTTTAATGAAAAGGGAAGCATAAAAAGGCTAAGAATGTAGTCTAGGAAGCCAAGCATATATGTGTGAATTTAATAAAAAGACTTTAGGCATGTAATTGCTATATAAGGAGTTTCCACCCTTCCAAATTTAGAAGGCCATAACAAATTGTATAAGTAGAATTTTAACAAGAAACAAGTTGAAAAATGATCTTCTATGAGTCTTCTATCATCTAAAATTGGAATGATATCATTTAAAGGTCGGTAGGAGTTTTTATGGCATGTTTTGTGAAGGTGGTCAGGGCTGACCCGAGAACAGATTTATAGGAGGTGAATGAATATTTTGATATGGCTAATATATTTTTCTTGAACTCAATTTTATTTACGAGGAACTTATATAAGTGTTCTACCTTACGGGAAAATTTCATAAACATATGATACCGTCCTTGAGTATAACATAGATTTAAATATGCATTGCCCAAATAAGAGAATTCAATTCTTGCATGAAGAGTTGGATTGAGTTTTGATTCAATAAGTAGTACACAAAATTGATGGAAAAGTTTAGTTAAGAGTGAAAATGAAAGACTAATGGTTATTATTATGATAGTCTAATCTTTAACAATTATTGAGCCTCTAATTTAGTATATATAGTGATAAAATAAATTGCTAAAACTAGAAGGAACTAGATGTAAGTGAAATTTCATATGATGTCACAGGAAATGATAAA
>CAVNYN010207844.1:0-11283 GCA_963692815.1 Nyctanthes arbor-tristis | reverse complement strand
AAAAAAAAAAAAAAAAAAAAAAAATCATTTAATTAATAATTATTATTATTTTGTGTGCTTGTACACGTGGTGTTGTTTAGACATAAGAGAAATGTGCCTTCCGCATTTAGATGGGTAGATTTTATGTTATAGTAAGATGCCCTTTTATCGACCTTTCTTTTATTTGTAGGTGAGTATTGCAGCTGTTCCCCTGACAATAGATTTTCCAGCCTGTCTTTGATGTGCTGTTAGGGTGTGAGAGAGATGATTTCTTTCACCTCATCAGATACTTGGTTATAATATAGACCTCCGTTATGCATTAGTTATTCATAAGTTATTTATTTCTTTAGCTTTTTTCAAGCTGTAGCATTGTTCTTCATGATATTACTGCCACTTGTTTAAACATGCTACTAAAGTCAAATGCAATTCTTTCAGTGAGATCACCTCGGAAGGGAGACGAATAACAAAGCTCGATCAAATCTTGCTAAATGGAAACAACATAGCAATTGTAAGTACAACATCTATTCTTTTTATGTTTTTCATTCTGATTTAGTATTTTTCTTTACTTTTTTTGTGCAAGCTTCATATTTCTAAAGTCAGATACGGATCGTATTCTTGTACAATGCAGCTGGTTCCTGGTGGCTCACCCGATCCAGAATGATGTGCGCAGTTTACGATGTGTGTTGCTTTGTCCTCTGTTGGAAGAAATTATATTGGTCAACCAGAAGTTCAAAGCTTAACCAATTAGTAGTCTTTTTACATGTAATTCCTTAGGGATCAATTTAGGAGAAAGATATTTTTCAATGTTAGTTAAATAACAGTTTCTTGCTAATTTGATGTTGCTGTCAGATTCTGGTTATGCTTGACTACAAGTAAGAAGATTGGGATATTTCCTTATATTCTTGCACTTTCAATGTGGGACATCATTTTCTGTCTGTCCCTGTCTCTGAGGCACCCTAGCCATTCCTCGCATCTTAAGGCAGGGATGGGATTTGAACCTGCAGTCTTCAGGTCAAGAGCCTGATGAGTTGACCAGTTGAACTTGTGTCAGGGATGCTGGGACAAAGGGGCACGACCCTCAGTTCAGGGAAGATAAAGGCCAAGAAGCCTAACCTAAACCGAGTTGGTGAGTTAATTGGAAAGGTGTCAATTAGCTTCTTTGATTCCGAGAAATGGGTATCCATCCTTTTCTGTAATTCATAATCTACCATTTTCCTAAAGGTTAAGCGACCAAGCTCGGTTTCCTCTAATATATCCAGGTGTTAGACATCAAGTCCTGATCGGTTTACGGTTGAATCATCTATAGATGAGTAAAAACATAAGTTTGATTATCGTTTGAGGTCACTGAATTATTTGCTAGAAGTTTATCCCAACTGAGACCTGGGATAATGAGTGTGCTTCACATGGCAAACTGCAGGTTCATGATTTCTTGTTATAAAATCTTATGTTCTATATCTAAGTCATCTGATGGAAAAGACTCGAGATTAGTTTGATTGCCTTGTAATTGTGACGAGAATATATTGTGCAGCATTCCAAGGGTAAATACTGTCATAGTCTACGAGTAACATGTATGCCACAAGCAAATGGAACAGTGACAAGTGGATGTATAAAGTCCTGGTGATTGATTAATTATAAGGCCCTAAAGTTCAGTTCTCATGTTTTCATTGCTCAAGGGTTTTAGAACATTTAAATAGAACTTCCTTGCAATCGAAAGGCTCAAACATAGTCATGAGTTCCATATTAGAGACAGAGTTTCTCATTGTCTCCACTTATTAACTTCCATAGAAAAGGGGCTGTCAACAATGGTTTACATTTCATTTCAGCAAGAATGTCTTGTTTGCTTCCTGTGCGTGTTTGGTTTTTCTGTGTTAGTTTGGTTTGGGAAAACGAGAAGCTATACCAAAAGAAATGAAATATTACAGTGATCAGACACACTGCAAATAAGCATCCGACTCGAATCAGGTAGATTAGAAAGGCAGAAGACCAAATCACGGAAATAAAAAGAAAGTTTAAGCTTTAAAAGTAATTTAAAACTAAACCAATGATTGGGCATATTCCCAAGTTCGAAGTTATTGCAACCTGGAAGGTACTTTATTGTCAACTTTTATAAGTAAAAACAGTAACATCATTGAAACTTGCTAAGTGGATATGAAACTTTTAAACCAATGTTTGGGCATATTCCCAAGTTCGAAGTTATTGCAACCTGGAAGGTACTTTATTGTCAACTTTTATAAGTAAAAATAGTAACAACATTGAAACTTGCTAAGTGGATATGAAACTTATCGAGCATCCTTCGACAGCAAATTGTTCATCTCAATTTTTCGAGCATTGCAAAGCTCATCACAAGAGTCACCTCTTTCAAAAACAGCGGCCGCCCCCATGCCTGTGCCTGCAGTTCAATTTCACACAAAGTACACATTCATTGTTCTTGAGATATAGTCATGGCCATGACTAAGGGCACAGACGAAGAAAGAAAGTGTACCTATACACATTGACACCACACCAAATCGACAATCTTTGCCGCGACGCTTCATCTCATGCAACAAGGTGGCTACGCAGCGAGCTCCTGTTTGTAGAGTCGAACAAGGCGTGAATTACAGGACTTTTATGCCGTCATCAGATTCACACAACGTGGCACACATCAAAGCGCAACCATCCAAACAGTCAAAAGACAATTTCAATTTTCAACCACTGTCTTTTAGGAAGCTATACCATCCAAACAGAAGTCAAGATGATCTCAATTCTCAACCGAGAATGACAGGCTAAAGGAAAAATTAGTCAGCGAGATAAACAAATAAGTAAATTCGAAATGTATATACTCAATATCAGGCGACGGTTGGCATGGTCACCCTGCCCCCCAAAGCCCCAAAGCGGCAGGTGATCATTTCTGTACAACGTATTAACTGGTTTCCAAAAATTCCAAAATGAGAACTATAATGATTTTCGTATTGTAAGTTCTCCAATAGATATAACACGACCTCTAATATAGTGAGGTCTTGTCTTGAGACGTCAAGACATAAGAACAAGATAAACAGAAAGATCCAACTTTTAGGAGAAGATAGCAATTCCGTAACGCTACTTTATATCTTGTCTTAATCACAGTTAAGGACTTCGAGAGTGAGTTGACTTAAACGATAACTAATAAATTTTTCTTAATAGAATATGTAAATACCTGTTGCCCCCAAGGGGTGTCCCATAGCCATTGCGCCCCCATTAACATTGATTTTCTCGGGATCAAGTTCCAGCTTCTTACGGCAATACACAAATTGTGACGCAAATGCCTACTCAAGGTCACAATAAGTAGAAGAACAAGCTATGTAATCATATAAATGCAAAAAAAGCAATGTAAAGCATCACATGAGGGTACCTCATTTATCTCAAAAAGATCAATATCATTAAGTTCAAGGCCAGCGGATTTAACTGCTGCAGGTATCGCAACAGCTGGCCCAATACCCATAATTGCCGGATCAACACCAACAGCTGTGAAGCTCCTGCAGTAGCACCATGAAGAATGTACTATTTTTGAGTAAGTAGCCCGTGTTTCTTACTTTCTGTTAATAATGGTCCACATACCCAACAGTTGTGAAATTCATGATCTACTACTTGGAAATAGCATGGTTCTTTTGCTAAACAAGTGACCAATAACTTATTGAAAGTGGCCTTACACATCAGGAAGGCTAAACTAGACTGAGCTCTTAAAAAGAAGAAATGGAAGGGAACTTGATATATTCATTCTATTGAAATACGGAAAACAGCAACCAAACAAAAAAAAAAAAAAGGACATACACACAGAGATTAACTCAACTCGAACATTGACGGTCCATGTTAATTCAAAGATATTCCAACCCTCTAATTCGCCATTCAAGTAGGAAATTCCCTCATGGTGAAGGATGCATCACAGGCATTTGATAAAATCAAGAAATGAGATGAATCAGAAGAACTCTCTATAACATACGACATATATGTGATGACAAAATTTCGGTTCACTCACAATAATTTCCTCAAAGAACTTCAAGACCTCTATATGTCAATGGAAGACTCTAAACATGTGACACATTAGAATTAATCAGCCATTTGGAGAGAGAGAGAGAATTGTAAGAGAAATTCCACATAAATTGCAACATTCTACAGATGAATAGCACACCTGAATACACCAAGGATTGGCAGTCCTTTCAGCATTGCGACACTTTTCCTCATAAGGAGCACAGCTCCTGCACCATCACTTACTTGGCTAGAATTTCCTGCAATGCAGCCAGAGATGTTATTACAAGAAGGTTTTCTTCCTATTACCTGTCACACAACAATCTTCTTTACCAGCAGTGGTTGTGCCATCTTTCTTGAAAACAGGCTTGAGCTTTGCCAGGTCTGCAATTGAGGCATTTGGTCGAATTCCATCATCAACAGATATTGTAACAGCTTTCTCGTCTCCAGTTTTTGGGTCAACAATCTTTTTTCGAGACAAAATAGAGATCAGCCGAAAAGTGATGACAACTGAAAGGGGAACTAACAAAATCTTCGGACTAAAAATCAAAATTCTCTCTACCAAATTTATTACCTTGGTTTTCACAGGTATGATCTCATCTTTAAATTTGCCAGATGCAGTTGCAGCAGCAGCCTTTTTATGTGACTCAACCTGAGAAGGCATTAAGAGGACACTAAGGATGGAGCCAACTTAAAACAACCCCATACTGAGAGATAATGCAACTCACTGCAGCTTGATCTTGCTCCAGCCTTGTGACACCAAAACGACCAGCAACATTCTCTGAGGTGATACCCATTGGAAGAAGACAATCTTGAGCTTGTGCCATTGTCTTTACCTGCACTAATGATAACATGTTAACACATTGCATGCACTCCCTAGGAACGAAGAGAATAGCACTTCCTGATAGGGACATACTCTTGGATTGACTGATCCATCCCAACCCATAGCATTGATGGTCATTGATTCCAACCCAGCACCAATCCCTGATTAAAAAAGTTGGAATTCAGCAGAAAACAGATGAGAAATTATATCCACCACCAAATTCCACCTTCCCTCTGTATGGTATATTGTGGTAGGAGTTCATTGCTTACATTCATAAGAACGCAAAAAATAAAATTACTTTCCTTGGAGCTATTAGTGGAGGTGAAACACAAGTAATGTTTTAAGATCACGAGATGATATATTGAGAAAAAAAGGTAAAAGAATTCTGCGTGTTTTTTATTAATAGAAGCTACCCTTAAACATAGATGCTCATACCAATATCATAAAACCCAGCTTTGATGGCGGCAGCAACATCTGCTACAGCCTGAAGGCCAGATGAGCATTGCCTATTTACAGTTCTAACAGGTACGGTTTCTGCATTTCAGAAAAACCCCATGAATGTCGATGATATGATCCTTTTGGCAAATGAAAATGTTTAAAATCATATATAATTTTTATGAATACATACCAGGAAAACCAGCATAAAATGCAGCCATCCGGCATTCGCTTGCTCTTTGGGCACCTGGGGCCAGAACGGTGCCCACAACAATATCCCCAACTTCACTTGGATTCAGATTTGTTTTCTCAATCAATGCCTAAACAAATGTTGTGATGAATAATAAGATCAACTATGCAATTCCCAGTTTTGAACTTACGCAGCTTAATAATCTATGATGAAGCAGAGAACAACAAGAAACAAACCTTAAGAACTGGTGCAAGTAAATCATCAGGGTAAGTATCTTTAAATCCCCCTCTCTTTGACTTGCAAAGTGCAGTGCGATGGGCACTATACCAGGTCAAAAGCATATTAAGTTATGAAGTATATATGAGAAACAATTCATCTTTCTTAGAAGAAGTAGAACTTGATTTGAACATATAGAAAGATGATATGGAAACAGGATAACTTACGCCACAACGACCACATCATCACCAAACACAGAAGTCCTATGGTATGCAGCACTATCTCCAGCTGAACATATAGATGCCTGGTAGAGATTTTGGAAAATAGAAGTAAATACTAAATTCAAAACAATCAATGCAGCATTCATGGCTGCATTTTGACACAGAAAATATAGTGTTATAGTTGAAGAAATAATTCAACATAAATATATGTTAAAGATTCCATGTCTTTAACTTAACATCTTCAAGAAGTCAGTCATTCTTTACATCTAAACTACAAATCAAAATGACAGCTGAAGATGGAAATTTTGTCAAGTTAATGTTCCAAAAAGAAGAGGCTTTAAAAATTTTAGAATAATTTCAATCTATAATGAAAGCTCATCTGTTTGCAATTTAAACCTTACAGAAGAAAACGCTAACAGCTAAATATTATGGAAACATGATTCCATAATCTTTCATCCAATATCACAGACCTTTCAGTTTCTATCCTGACATTGACTATAAAAAAACAGCAAAAGGTTTCTAATTAGCTTAAAACACCATGGTGGAATTAGTATTCCACTTTCTTGAATCAGTATGGAGAAGCACGTGACATATGGACTGTGATAGCATGTTTCTTTTCTGGGGTTGTCATGGTGAGGAGAGATGTGCTTCGAGAAGAATGAAGATCAGTACTTGTGGTGGAAGTAGGACCTCTTTGTTCTTCTGGTATGGTTGGTGTCTGATAGTAGCTTTGATGTTTAAAGTTCGGCAGCTGGGATAAAAATGCTCAGTAAATGAAGATATACTGATGCACCATGTTACTGGTAGGACGACCATGTGACAGGAATTCTTGTCATTTTAAGTTTGAATTTCCAGTTTTCTCACAATTGTTCTATGCACACTGTTGTGAAAGCAGAATAGGATGATTAGCTAAGTTTTGAAAATGACAGAGTGCTCATTAGCTAGTTTAGACTACACATCACTAATATGCAACTAACGAAATCACAAAGGAGTATTATTTCATTTATCTTCATACAAGAACATCAAAAGCTTAACTCATCATAAGGTTAAACAAATTGTACACAGACATCCCAGACGCTGACTTGCAACCACTAAGGTGCATACTACATAAAGAGCACGGGACAGAAGCAAACTCACAACAATTCTCCACTTAATGACAAAAAAGCATTACCATAGAACTGACAAGTCTGTTAGGAAACAAATCCCTTTTTGGAAATCATTATGACCGATACGTGGATATGGTTACGTTAGCCTTCATTACACTGTTGTGCATAGCTGTCCATTCGTTTTCAAATTTAATGCTACCATGTCAAAACCAGTGACCAAAGAACCTTTAATTATCAGAAGGTCATAAATTTGAAAGAAGGCAGTAAATCATCACAAAATTGATCTCCAACCAACAATTACACGCACTTCACAAGAAACTCCATTCGATCCGTTAAACAAATAATTTTCACCTCAGATGCAATCAAATTCAATAAATCAAACACAAACCCAATAACATACACAACCCGATAAATTCAATCCCGAAATTCGAACATGAAAAGAAAGAACTCACGGAAATTGAAGATTCAATATCTTCAACGGAGGAAGAAGTGAAAGAAGGACGCAGATGCTGCAGCACAACCCTTTGCCGCTCAATTGCCTTCTCCATCTCTCTAAAAATCTGCGTATCAAGAAGCGAACAGAATTCGGTATAAAAATCGTTTCTTTACGTATACGTATAGGTGTTGATGTGCATCGGGAAATGTGAAACAGAATGGATATGATAAAGGGCCCGTTTGGATATTATAAAAACCTTTTTTCTATATAGATATGTATGATAATTAGGCATTAAATCGAGAGAATTTATTATTAAAAAAAAGTCAACTATTACATCGGATGAAAGAGGATGGATAGATGACAAGTCACTATTACACAGTATTTATCGTTTAGTGCCAGAAATGTCTAACCCCGACCACAAAACACCACATAAATATTAATCACTATCACTATTATATAAAAAAAGCAATGACCATTCACCCAAAAAAAAAAAAAAAAAAAAGGAAAAGGGGTAATGGCTTGATTTATTCTTTAATAAACAGTAATTCTTTTTTAATTTTTTTAAATTTGCTAAACTTCACAATAGAAAATTCTTCTACATTTTTATTTTTTATTTTTTAAAGCTTCCCAAGTCACTACTCGGAAACTTCTTCTTCTTTCTCTTTCTCTCTCTCTCTCTCTCTCTTTTTTTTTTTAAGCTTGCTAATCGCACATTTTGTGTATTGAGATTTTTTTCCTATTTGCGTCAATATAATCGAAATTGACATCTTAATATCTTTTTTATATTATTAGAAAATAAATATTTTGATATTTATGTTACAATTAGTCCATCTAGCTATCTCAAATCAAAATCTTCAAAAAAGTTCCATGCAATTAGTATATATGATTGTTAAATTATCAGTAGCATTAAGCATTATTTGGTTTAATACTTTGATGTTTTTGATGTATTGATTTATTTAGTAGTAACATTTAAAGATATATTTGATTTTTGTGTTCTCACATTTTTCTAATTTTTGGAGTTTTTTTTTAATGAGTTTTAGAAATGAGCATATATAAGACCACTGTGTTTATCTATATATTTATATATTTTTAAATACGTGTGCAATTAATGCGTCTATGTGTATACCTATCATTTGTAGTTTTCTTCTTTTTTATTTTCTTCACGTATGATTTAATGTCTAAAAAATTATACAATTAATGAGTATAATAGAGATAAGTTTTATCGTGTAAATCTTTAATAGGACAATGATATTATAAATACTTATTTTTTTTTATGAAGTAAGACATACTTTAAACTTTTATGTTTAGTTTCTAATATGTTTATTTTCTTTCTCAAATCTTTATACAAGACATTATTTTATTTTACTTATATAAATATGGAGTCTAATGTATAAAAATTACTTCTTATTTATATTAGATGTTTTAGAAATGAAAAACTGAGCTAAATGAATAATCAGACGGTCCATTTTATGATACAATTTTGATTTTTGAAGATGAAAATATGCGCAATCTAATTTAGATTTAAAATTTCATATATGCACAGAGACTATATGTTATGTGCTATACTTTATTTTATTTTGTTATTAAAGTAAATATTATTAATTAATGTTTTATATATGATCAATTACACAAATTATATAACAATATCTTCACAAATTTAAACTAGAAATGAAACATATTAGTTGCACGTATATTTAATAGTTAGTTTTAGAAAACGTCTAATTACTTATTATGTTGTTGTAATTATACTCTAATAAACTATTAGAACATATATGGTTGCAAAAAAAATATATATATATATATTATATATACATACACATATATATACTAGTGACCGGTACATGCATTGCACGTGTCGTGCTTATACTTTACATTCTCTAGCATAGATATCTTGTAGTTTCATCATTTGTCATTATTGAATTATAAAAACCTTTACCTGTAAAGTAATGCAAACTACAAACGCAAGAATATGTAGGCATTGCAAATATAATCAAATGGAAGAATCTATCAAATGGGAAATTTTCACTTAGTAGTTGAAAGCCTCTCTCTGAAGATCATTTGGCAACAATGAGTGCTGAGGATACCTTCTTTTCTAGATTCTGTACCATTACTCTCTCCAGTCATCAATCAATAATGTTATATATGACCATAGGGTTAACCTATGCTGAATTCACCATTAATCAATTCTATATTGTAATAATGAAAGGATAGCAAGAGAATCAGCAGCTACAAATCCACCATCCACATTAGGAACATATCCAAGTGGATTATGCTTGAAAAAGTCTACAATCCCAAAAAGATACAAACATTAAAACTTATATGATCATGATTGACTATATAAGAGTATAAGAATACAAATAGCAAGTAGGAGGAAGAACAAAACCAGGGGTCCTTTGAGCAAGTGCTATATATTTTAGACCGGTTGATTTTCAGTTTTAAGACTGCATCAGTATCTTCAACAATTAAAAAATGATAATTTCAATGCTCTTCAATTGACCATCAATTTTCTTCATTCCCACAAAAATCTAAATTCTGCAATAAATGAAAACACATTTAATATTAGGAATCAAAACTATGCAAAATCTTCTGGGTTACAAAATTTCCATTGCAAAATAAAATATGATTCACATAGCAGACTTCACACAAATGTGTAGGTTGATGCATGTTAAGTTGTAATAATTAAATTCATTAAAAAGGTACTAAGATGGTGTGAAAATTGAACATATCCTCATGAGTAAATAATATGAAAATTCAGCCTTCAATTGTTGAATTCATTTAGAAGGATCTGAAATGCTTTGTTGAATTCTTTTAAAAGGCTTTAAAATTTACAATATCATTGTCAATATCTCAAGTAGACAAGTATAGTATATGATTAAATCATTCTTATATGATCTTTGTGACTAAAATTTATCCAAACAGACAATGTATGACAGGTTATAAGATGCTTAAAATATAACACCTATGGCATATTACTTGGTATAAACCTAGATATATACGTTTGAAGCTCAGAAGCTACTTTTAGCGGGTGTTCATTCTGCTCAAAAGCCTAAACTAAGAACCTAATTACAGGAACCACATTTAATATCACTTGCAAAATATATAAGAAAAAGGATGAGCAAATAGAAATAACTATACCTTCATATAATTGTGCAAGTAAGACAAACGTTCAACGATATTCTATTTCTCAAAATGACCAAGTGCCATCTTGAGATGGCAAAGCTTCCGAGCCAAACGCAAATCAACAGTACAAAGGTTCTCACATTGAAATATGATATCTGATCATGAGTAAGGCCCAAGTAGTTTCCGTCCAATAAAAATCGAACAAAACTAATAAAAGAAATTCTTTTACATCCATGACGTTATCTCCACTTGTAGTTTAAAATCAAAATTTTGCACTTTAGCTTTGAGATGCTCGTCTAGTGTCTTCATTTAACTAAACTCTGACCATCACTGGGATCCTTGCTCTTCAACAATGTGACAAATAAAGGAATGGACAAAAGAAATACCAAATTGCAAAATATAAAATGATGTACACATTATTAACATAAAATGGAAAATACTGACATATCTTGTGACCGAAAATACATAAAAAACAAAGATATTAAAAAGATTTAGAAAGATCATTACCTTTAAATTTAGTTTTCAATCCCAATCACAGCTGGGATATAGGGAATCAAAAGGCTAAGCAACTGCACAAGTACAATATACAATATTAGCTATTCAAGACTTGAGATAAAGATCTGTTTTTCATCTTGCACAAAAACATGGGTATTTACATTGCCATTAGTAATGAAAATCAAAGAGAGTAAATAGCTAACAAGTAATATCAACTGTTGATAAACAAATTATTCCTAAACTCAAGCCTTAGTTTTCCAAAAAATTTGGACAAACAAAAT
>CAVNYN010207843.1:0-36149 GCA_963692815.1 Nyctanthes arbor-tristis | reverse complement strand
ATATATATGTATTAATAGCAAGGAACCAATTCATTTTTTGGGCATCTTATAAGAAATTGAAGATTTTTATGATATATTAGGATATATATATATATATAGTAGTGATAGATAATAGTTTTGATGGCGAAAAATCGTATGGATATTACCAAAAGGTTCCATTATTTACCTTATGGCTTACACTATGAAGAAAGAATTTAGATATTATGCATTTATTTTAAATCATAATTGTTTAATGAAATTCAACTGAATTGATCGCTTTTATTTTGCCATCTCAATTAAGTGATGATGCATGAAATTTTGACATTTTTTGGTGAAGGGTGAAGAGAAAGAAAAGATTCGTATAAATTATAAATATAGGGGTTATATTTCAATGGGAAATACAAAGTATAAATAGGTTTAACCTTCAAATATACTCCTGACCGTAGTAAGTCTAATTTCTGACTTCATGAGTTCCTAATTCTGATATGCATTAGTATTTGCAAGAGTTTATGAATTATTATGATATTTAAGTACAATAAGAATTCTTAACGCGGAAATGGATGCTATACAAAACTTGACTAACAGTGGTGATGTGGGTGTTACTGTCCGGAAAATTGTTAGTTTGAAGAACGATCACTCCACTGCTAGATGTGAGTTCGTAGAAATGTAAACAGAGTAGCTTAGTGTATCACTAGGTTTGATTTTGAGTAGTGTGTCTATCAATTGGAAGGAGAAGATTTTGAACTTTTTGACTCGTTGTATTGAATTAATGACGGTCACTTCCTTCCCAAAGTGGAATTCTAGTTATCTCCAACATGTCCGCATAAGATGAAACTCAAAGGAGATTCCAATCTAGTCCATTAGTGTAGTAAATTGAGCATGCGGTAGACGCTAGCTTCATCAGCGCATGAGCTGGCTAATTCTCATAAGAGATTTGAGAAACAGGAGATCTTTTTTTTTTTTTTTTAAATACTTGTTCTTCTTTAGCTAATTAGAGACATGAGTGAGTCGAAGAGATCCTTTTTAACTTGTTCTTTGATGAAGTTATAACTGGTAAGTTAAAGTTACATTTCATGCGAGAATAAAATACAAGACTGAAACAAAAATTCGTGGCCTTGGCACCAACATTATTACAATAGATGACTAGTCGTGGGATGCAAAGTTCAGCGGGAAGGGAATGAATCCAAATAAGCTTGGAGTAGCAGCAGCGGCAAATGGAACAATATTTATTTCCAGTGGAAGAGCAAGCTACTATTCGTTACTTTCTGGAATTCCAAGAATAAGATTGCGACCAAAATATGTAGCAATATATGCCTTTGTGAATGTATAATCATCTTTGTTACACACCCAATTATCATCTGAAAATGCATGAACGAAAACTCATGGGAGATGTTTAAATCAATGGTTGGACCTACAAGACCGTCTATAAGGTCAACATGTATACATGTGAGATCTACAGGTAATTTTCCCATTTTTGTAGAAAATGAAGACTAACTGGGAGGTGGGAATTCTTTAATTTTGACAAAATTGGTCAAAGCGTGTTTAGAAAGATAATACTATAAAATTTTAATTTCAACTAGAATTATCATCCGTACGTTGCATGGGAATAACAACAGTAAATCAAATATTCAATCGCATTAGAATATCATATGATATGATTTTAAAAAGAATAAAATATTTAATGAAAGATATATTAGACACCTAATCTAGTTAAAATTCAAATAGAAGATAGAAGTGGTTCTCTATCATTTCGCCATTTCCTAATCTAATGATGATTTAGAACTATCCTATTAAACTTAACAATGCATATAACATAACATGTAAAAGAAAAGATATTCAAAACATGCATAATAAAAGGCCTACAAAGAATACATTTAGAACAAATTTGATCCAACATTGTACAATACATTTTGAGATGACAAAGAATTTGATTAACCTCTCCATCAAAAACCCACATTGATCCGATGTTGTACAATAGAATTTGAGATGACAAAGAAATGTCATAATAGAAATAGAATCTTTTTCAACTTTTATTATCATTATGAAAGGAAATATAGATAAAAAAAAAAAGAGACTTTGCAAAAAGCATATTCCATCAGCTCTGTGACCGAAAAGTGGTGATGTAATGGGTTTCACCTGCCATACTGTCAAGATCAAAGCTTAGCAGCACTTGACTCTTGAAAATCTAAAGCTGAGCCGAAATATTCCCATTCTGAGCTATTTTGTTTCTTCAGTTTTATACATTTAACCACTTTTACTTACATTTCACATAATCAATCAGTTTTATATCTCTCTCTCAAAGTGCATTGAATATATAAATTCTATTATATAATCAACGAATCGAGCTCAGTGCTTAGCATTCAATAAACTTAGAGAGGTGATTTGACTTAGGAGGAAGGAAAATAGGTATGCTTCCAAAGAATTGAGCAGGCAAAAGTTCTCTAGGCTGTACTAAGTTCATATTAAATGCCATTTCAAAAAAAGTTAACATTTGATAGAAACACTTAAACCACATTAATCAACCGAAGGTAAGCTTATTAAATTAATATATACCACTTTAAACTTCCCACTTTGCAGAATAAAATTCTTCAAAATATACAGTTTGCACATAGCAGCAAAAATCTGATAATAATTTAAATTATTCTATGTATTGAAAAATATTTGTTGTGTTGTTGAATGAAAACCGTATTCATAAAATAACATGTTTAAACACGTACAAAAATCATCATGAATGGATTAAGGTGTAGATCACAGTGGGAATAACTCTTTGACTATAACTTCCTCAAGCAAACATGACATAATACACCAAGATCTGCACAGATAATGGCCTCATTAAGTATCTATTTCGATTGTAAACAATGCATACAACTCCAAACATAGATAGATATATCATTCAAATATTGCAAGATGATGTTAAATGGGAGAGGAGGAAAGGACAAACGTCAATTGCTAAAATGTATTTTTCAACCAGAGGCTGTGTCACCAAAAAATTAAGCCAAAGGATTATAAACAGGATATGTCCATCCACATAATGACCCTTTGAACTTAACTTTTAGGAACAATGTGACATTAGACAAACCTACTATTTAATTCCCGTAGACTCATAGAAACTTCAAAAGATACTAAAAAAGTCACAAATTGGTAAACAATCAAAGGATAAAAATAATGCCTAGATAAACACAAACAAAAAAAATCAAAAGGATTCAACTAATCCACAGGATTTAAAACAATCAAAATATTATCCAGGGCCATAAATCCAAGTAAAGGATTACACAAAGAAAAATGAGTAAAAAAAGATATAATAATTTTAAACAAAAAGAAATCGGATAACACAAAATAAAGGAAAGAGACTTGTGCGAAGATGATTTTTCATATCAAGAATTCATTCAAAAAGGTATGATTAATAAGACAAAGAAGAAAGAAGAACGGAAGTGAGAAGGTAGAGAGAATAACAGATAGAATTAGGACTGAAATAATGAGAAAATGACATAAAACTTAAAAGATGATGTCATTAGTTATGTCACCAGTAATCTCAATGCATAAAAATTACTATAAAAAGTCCAATGAGACAAAATTATTAAAAAGGCCAAAAAAGGGGGGCCAGGAAAAAGCAAAGGACCTTACCCTTATAGTATATGTATGTCCAGATTTTGCTTATGTTAAAAATATAAAATAAATGTGAGTGCTACATATTTCACAGAAAGCTAATGAGTGTTTCTATAAAAATCTAACCTTTCCTTTATGGAGCTTGATGCTCCTAGTCGCCTGCCAAATTGGAAGAATATGGGATCCACAAGAATTCTAAAATTACTCTCATGCCCTTTATATGAGTTTTCACCATGTTCTGTTGTTAACATGGCTCTGATAACCCCTTCAAGGATGCCCTCTAAAAATCAAAGTGAGAATAGAGAGGAACATCCTTGTGAAAATAGAGAGGAACATCCTTGTGAAATTATTCATGATCAAACCTCTGCCTATACTCATGATAATGATATCGTCTATCATGATATGCTCTGATCATATAATTTACTTCTTCCGCGAGCTGAGTAATTCTTTGGCTCACTAGTGTTTTAGCAACATAATTAGGAAGATTTTGTCTTATTTCCTAAAGTTTCCTAAGGACTTGGTTAGTCTTCTCAATCTTTGAACGAGTTGTGTACTATCCATATGATAATAAGGGTTAAACAGAGTACAGTCACAATGAATCTGCTCTAGAAGTCTACCTGGATTAGTCTGGTTGATTAAATTCTAACGTCTAGCTGGATTATCAGAGATTAATTATTAATCAAGCCTTGAAGACTATATGAGTTATTATTAAGCAAGTTATCTACCATAGTTGCTCAATCAAACTCTTTAGTTAATTGATCAGTAGATTTGAGATATAACTTCATGTTTGATAGTTGCTACTATCAATAGGTAAAAGGAGACTCAAATCTACATTGAGTAGATGCAACCGATTTAGCATAATTAATAAGTATTAAAGTACTTGACTGTTTTCTCAATAATTTTTGAAGTAGAAATCTAAGAAGCTATACCACATAGATGTAAATGAACAACTGGAATTTAGGAAATTATAATGTTATACCTTCTTTTTGTTGTGTGGGATTTCTCCCTTGTTTACTGCGCTTCCTGTTGATGCTTTCTTAGATAGATCCCCTAGTTATGCCTCACAACTGTGTCCTAATGTCCACCAGCAATCAGTTCCTGCACACGACCTTTTGTCAACAAAACAGAACAAGGCCAAGACTATGGATAGAGTGTTGATCCGTACACATATATGGGATATTGATCTTTGAAGCAAGGTTCAGGAAATAGACACGTTTATTTATGAAGAAGGAATAAGGATTATAACTTCCTTATCCTGTTAATTTACATCATAGCTGGGCTGTAGCCCTAGATTTCTACAAGAAAGTTTCAAGGTTTCATTGTTGTTGAGAACATAAGAAAGCTATATGAGAGTTCAGGGATAGTTCAACTTCGAATGTCCTTTTTCTAAAGAGTGGTGCTCCTTTTATAGATACAAAGGCATCTACTTTATATAATGGCGTGGTCCCTACATTTTTACTATTTCAACCACTGCCTAGTAGATGTGTCTTCTTCCCATCATATGTCTTACTGAGCCATCAATGTCAAAGTGTCAGAACTATATTTTCTTGCCACTTGTTGGTGCAATGATGTCATTGCAGACGTCATTCAGAATCTGAGGCATCTCCATCTTACTTTGATGGAGACTCTTCAACTTTTGAATTACCTTTATTGCAGTGTCCACATGCATTATCTGTTCCAAGCACGTTCTTGATAATATCGTACATTTGTCCTTTTTCAATGTCTGGACCATTCCATTCATCAAGGTAGAATGGTTTTTCAAAAATAGCAATTTTTTTTGCGTCCTTCTCATCCAGACGATTTTGGTTGATGATGTCATTAAGATAAACTTTAATGAATGATTTACAGCTTTAATTTTAGAACTTGCATTAATCCCTCTAACCCTATGCAAGAAAGATCTGAATCACTTTGATCTTCATGTCTGTAGAACTTCTCCTGTTATCTGGATTGGTTCTTTGACAACTGATGTTGCTAAGACTTTGTTTCAAGAGGCTACCCCAATTTCAATGATGTGATAACCCTTGTAGATGTTATCTTCATTCCAGAAAGAGATAGTGTTGGTTATTGACAAGAAAATTATCTTCTCATTGGTTTTGATAACCTTGGTTCTCTATTTAAGAACAAATTTTACCTGTGACGGGTTTAATGTCTAGATTTCTCTGGCATCTTGGTTGAGGTATATGAACTTAACTAAATCATAATTAAATGATTCAGCAACAAGTTCTGATGCTGCTCCCTGGAATAATATAAAATTTCTATATTTTTCACAAGTTCCTGCAAAGGGGTACTTGCCTGTAGCATCTTCAATGGCTCTGGCGTCTGCTTCAAGGATGAAAAATTTGGAGAATAGCGCTTTAATCACTGAACTTTCTTTTTCAATGATTTCTTCCTTTTCAAGCTTGAGATTAATCAACCTGTTAGATAGAGGTGTAGGGGTTTTAAGAACATCTTCATAACTCCTTCTTAACCTGTATTGTACTTCATCATTCCTTGAATCTTAGTGATCTGATAGCTTGTGTTCCAATTGCTCCTCTGGGCTTGAATCCCGTTAGAAAGAGTGGGAACAGTAGTGGATCAATAATGTACTGAACTGGTTTTGGGCTTGTTTGGTGGCCTTTTCTGTCCAATAATGATTGTATTCTTTTTAGGCCTCTTCAAATGTTTTGAAGGACTTGTGTTTGAATGGAAATCCTTTAACTTTGGGCTCCAATGTTTTCCATTCTATGTAGTATCCTCGATCTGGTCCATCAAAGATTAAATAGACTTTCTTGTAACTTGTAGATAAATCAAAAGATATTAATGGGTTAGGAGTTTGGACAGATGATGAGATCGGAAGAGCCGTTTGACTGGACTTGACTTTAGGCTGTTGTGGTCTAAACTCTTGTTCATGAGTTTTTTGCACTTGGGCTTTAGGCTCTTTTTGAAGGATAATACCCTGCTTAGTATCAAGCTTTTGTGTGTTTTCCAGAGCTTGCATCTCTTTCCTATTTGCTAGATTTGATATATTTTGCTGCTCAGCTTTTTCATATGTTGATGTGGCTGCAGAGCTTTTCAGTTGATGTTGAGGATTTTAACTCTCCCCCCTGCCCCCCTAAAATTAAGAGAACGTTTTGTTATTTGTAAAAGTCAAGCTTTGTAGTTATGAATGATACTTCCATCATTTTTGTTTTGGGATGTGAAACTCCAAGTTCTGGATTTTAGAATCCAGCTCTTCCATCAGTTGACGTTTTACATGTAAGAAATAACAGATAATTCTCTGGTTAAAGAGTCTGCTAAGTAATTCTTTTCTCCTTCAATAGTTTCAATATCAAAGGTGTAATGACTAAATCACATTTACCATCTAACAAGGCGTCCTTGTTTGTAATATGTAAAAGTGTTAGTTTTCATAAACGATTTACAAGTAGAACTATTAGTTCTGACAAGAAATTTATTACTAATCACATAAATGCAAAATTTAGAGATAGCATTTTTGACAGCTAGAATTTCTTTTCATTTATGTGGTCATTTTTTTGAGCTCCTTGGAAGGTTCTAGAAGCATAAGAACATAAATATTCTTCATACTTATGACTGCTCCTCAAAATTCTCCTGAAGCATCAGTTTCAATTATCATCTTATCATTCGGTGTTGGATGATAAAGAGATGGTAGAGTTGCTAAAATCTTTTTCAGTTTTTGAACATATACTATATCAGTATGTATCCAGTTCTAAGGCACATACTTCTTTAACTTTTTTTGAAGCGTTGCTCTTTTTACTGCTAATCTGCTAATGAAATCTTGAGCATCGGTTAAACATCCAAGAAATCTTTACAATTGTTTGGCATCTTGAATTTCATCAGGAAATTTAGTGATGTGTTTAAGTATATGAGGTTGAAGTTCTTTATATCCATAAGTAATGTTTAACCCTAAATATTTAATCTTTGAGTTTGAATAGCTCTACTTTCTTCTTAGAAATGACTATTCCAGCTTGTTTTGCAGTTTACAATACCTGCAACATATGCTTTTCATGATCATTTTCAGATCGGAAGAGCGTCGTGTTATCTAAAAATACTAGAATATCATCTATGTAAACATAGCAATATTATCGTAATTCTCTGAAAATGTTATCCATATACCTTTGAAATATTCCAGGGGCTTGTTTTAATGGAATAACTTTCCATTGATAGTGTCCTTGTAGGTAGTAAGTAATTTAGATTCTTCGTCCAGTAAGACTTGCCAGAATCCAGATTTACAATCAAAAGAAGAAAATACCTGTTTTCTTCTTATGAGTGCTAAAAGGCTTGCCATATTTAGAATTGTATAGGCATCGTCTTTGGTAACAGAGTTGACTGCTCTGTAATCAACAACCATCCTAAGTTTATCTCTTCTTTTTCCTATTTTTTTCTTACCATGAAAGCTGGTAAAGAATAGCATGACATGGAGGGTTCGATTACTCCCATTTCAAGTAATTCCTTGATTTGTTTTGCAAATTCTTTTTCTATCCTGTAAGGAAAAGCAATGTGCAGTTGATCTCAACCTTCATTTGAAGTCTTCTTTGAGTTCGATTTTTGCTGTCATTTCTCCTTTGTTCTTGGTTGGATCAAGTGGATTATCTGAATAGCATTCTTCAAGAGTTTTTAAGATTTGTTCTCTGAATGAGTTAATCTTGAATCCTTGTTCTTCTTATTGGGTAATATTGACCATTCTGTTGGGTACAATATTTTGTCCTTTGATAACTAGAGAAGGTTTCTCTTTTTCTCTGATTTTGTGTATCTCATGGAATTTATTCTGGAGATGATTGAATCTTACAGCATGGTATTGTTTTTTTATCCAAATTTGTTTCCCTTGTATGCCAAAGCTCATCTCATCTAAATTCTGCATAAATCTTTTATATAGCAAACAGAACTTGTTATCAAGAATAAGGTCTATTCCTATTTCGCTTTGGTAAATAGATGGAACTTTGAAATAATAAGATTTTTGAGTTAAATCTTTTATTTCTATATCCACATTCTTAACAACTTTGTTAACTTTCACATATGATTGGTCAGCAATTTTAACACTAATTGCTCTATCAGGATTTACTCAATGTTTTTAGGTATAATCCATATTGATTCTATACACATACTTGCTTTTGTGTCAACGAAAGCATTAATGGTATATTTATGATAACCATCAAAATTTAACTTACATGCAATATAAATTGAATTAGGGTTAGTGATATTACCATTTGTTTTGGTACCTGATTTGAAACTAGTCATCTTCTGTTTCTGATGAAGTTCCTTATGTTGATACTTCTATAAGGTAATACAAACTTTCTTGATCACTGAGATCTTTGATTGGATAAAACCCATGTTGATGAAATTCCTCAAAGAGGTTGACTCTTTGATTATTGTCTCTTCTTGCGTGCACTCGTTTGCATAGTGTCGTTGTTCACTGTAAATCCAACATCTGTAATTTTTCTTTTTCTGGAACAGTTTTTTTGTCTTTTCGTTTAAAGGTTTTTTATTCTTCTTTCTCCCCCCATTTTTTTTGAAGTATTTTCATTTAGAAAAATATCTCCGTTTGTAGGGTTTCTTATATTTTTAAAGACATACCTTTTTTTCCTTCCTAGACTGTTTTCTAGGTCTTTTGGTTGGAGGGTATCATCCATATGCTCATGTAATATCTTTCATAAATGGTTCACAACTAAAGCCTGTTTTAAGCCTTCTGCGTGCCATTTGTTTCATTTTCCTGTGTATATAAACACTTCTGTGATTTTCCTTCATATAAGTTTTTATTGTAGTGACAGCTAGACCTATAGATCCTTTAGCAGTAAGATGAAGTTTTTCTCCTACTTGGAGCTTTATAGCTTTATTGAATTTTTTTAGTACCTCAGAATTATATGGTGGTGGAAGCCTTACTAAAAACTTCATAACATATTCTGAAAATTTATCAAGATTACCAAGTAAGAATAACCATTTTTGGTATCCACATTAGTAGTGGTCAAATTCATCTAAATCATAACATTGGATTAATTCAAGCTGTGTCTTAGCTTGTTAACCTTGTCGGTGGTGAGAAGTAACTGGTAGTCTGTGTAAGTCTGTCCAGTGAATCTAAGTGATTTTTTTAACAATACTATTAATGAATTCAGTAAGGTTGAGTTGGTTGTTACTTGCCACTGAGGTTTCAAGCCAAAGTGCATTGATTTGCTCATTTGTTAGGGTTTCTAGGAAATTCCTAACATTTCCTCTAGCACTTGCCTTGATATAATTCCAAGCTAATACTTCTTCTTTTGTCAGCTGGGGATACCAATTATGGCCATTACTAGATTGCTAAGCCATTCTTTGATTGCTTTACTAGTATCAGTAACACAATCAATGTCTAGCGATCTTGATGTGTGTCCTACAGTTTTAGGAATAAAACTTAAAGGAACATTCTCTTTTGAATTTGTTACCCCTTTACCTCTAGCTGATCTAGGGGTATAATGTCCAACAACTCTTTTTCCTTCCATCTCATTTGAATAAGATGGTTCTTCTTGTGATTAAGTTTTGATCTTTGAATCTCTTATGACAATTCCCGTAGATTGTCCTACTCTGAGTCTTTGTGGGATTGTTATTTCAATCTCCTCTTGCTCAGATTCTTCTGAGGTTATTTCCTCAGATTCTTCTTCTCCTTTTGGTTTATCGTGTTCGAGAGAGAGAATTTGTTCTTCTTGTGTTTCAAGAAGAGTTAGCTGTTTACAATAAAATATAATTCTTTCTAAATCTTCATCTTCAAAAGATAAAAGAATATTGAGTGTACTTAGGTCATTCTCATTTTGGTAATCTTCCTAAATTTTCTTCTGAGAAACTTCATTTAGGGTATTTGAACATACCTGTAAGCATTCCTAAGTTTGAAGTTCCTTGCTCAAACTATCCGAAATGTCTTATTTCTAATAGAAGGGTGACATTTGTAGTGGTTTGAGGTTGAGGGATTGGTTGTTTCTCTGCTATTTCTTGTTTGATGGTAGCAGTAATGACTGTTGCTATTTGTAGTGGTTTGAGGTTGAGGGATTGGTTGTTTTTCCATAGCAATGTTGAGATTTGGTGTGATAGATCTTAATCGTGTCTTATTGACTTAAGATCTACTATAAGTTGAATGACTTGTTCTTTTAGTCCTCTAAATTCTTGATAAATATCACTAATTTTTGTAATATTTTCTGTCATAAATCAAATACTGATTTATCGTAAGTGTCTACTCATTTCATTCCAAGATTATAGCAAGTGGAGATTTATTCTCTTTTACCTTTTGTTTATCCTCTCTTTTTAATGGAGTTGTGCTTCACTCTCCTTTTAGGAGTAGTCTGTCTTGAGTTTTGATTAGGGGTTTTGGCCCTAAATTAATTCTCCAATTGTTGTCAGACTGAGTGTCAAACTTAGTTTCTTTCATTTCAAGATAGTCCATGAACTTTGGTTCATAGGTTATTCTTCTGTTTGCTTGAATTACAGCATTGTTATGGCTATTATGAATAGCATAGCTAATAAAATAGCTAATAGAAAAAGGTACATTGTTAGGTTTAACAAGATCCCTTCTGCAATAATAATGAACAAATGATAATATGCCATCAAAGTCTGTGTCATCAAGTGATACAAAAATTTTAAGGTGTATGGTAAACTGAAGTTTACCACATGCTAAATTTCCTTGAATTATACCCAAACATCCTTCAGTAGGATTTTAGATGCGATTGTCAACTATAGCCATCTTGATTAGTTGATATAGATGGGCTGATAGTGTGCTTTTAAGCTGAACTTTAATAGCTCCAATTGTTACCCAGTATAAATTTTTCTTATCAGAAAACTCCATCTTTTGTTTTATTTGTCTAATAGCTTCTTTGCCAATCAAACAAATACTTGTTCTGCTATATGCATACTGGACAAATGAAGTCAATTCTTTGTAAGATATGTCATAATAAACATTTTTCTATTTTTTGAATGCTTTTAAAAGAAAATTTCTTTTGAAAGTTTATCTCGGTTTTAAAGAAAAATCTTTTTCAATAATTTTTTGTAATCTTTTTTTCAGAGACTACTGCATCTATTGAAAAATTTCCTTTTGATTCTTTAATTTCTTCAAACTCTTCTTGAGCCGATTGAATTTCCATGATGTCTCAAAGCATAATGCATAATGAAATCATGTATGGAATTTCTTATCTACTGTTCTAAATTTTGATAGTGTTGAATAATGCTGTTAATTGCTCCTCGAGCAATTACGGAAAATATAGATTGTTGATACCTTTTTTGGTACCAAGCAATTATTTGATTATGTCATTCTATATGGTCAGTAATGATAATGCAGTATGCACATGGGTACGTAAATGGTAAATTTTCTACTTGTTGCAAAATTCCTTCAAGGTTGTTTGCCATATAGAGAAAATTTTTCATTCATTTCTTAAAAAGGTGTTTTTTGTCTTTTTATTTCTCTTATGTTAGAGAAATAGATAGTCATGTAGCATTACCCTCCTCAACAAAGACATGAGGTTTTTGTAGAAAAATTCAAAAAATAATAATCTAAAAACATGTTTAGTGTTGAGAAAAAATAGAAGTGGAAAAAGGTAAACAGGGGCAAATTTGACCTCTTCTCTATTTTTCTTTTTTATTAGCCCCAAATCTCTTAATGAAGGGTTTTTTACACTTAGCGTCCATAACCTTTCACGTTTTTACGGGTTACATTTTCAACTTTTATTTTTCTTTCTGTACGTCTTCAACCGTTAAAGAAATCTCTAAACTCGTCCCTGGAGATCGGAAGAGCGTCGTGTAGGCACGTTAAGGTCACGGGCGTTTTTGGTAACATACACAAATTAATATTTTAATTTTAAAAAAATTAAAAAAAGGAAAAAAGAGGAAGCTCCCTCCTTCTGCCATTTCCGACAGCCAAATGATTGGTTGCTGGAAATGACAGCTGTTCTTACTGTCAGAAATGGTAGCACAGTGGGGGAGACTCCTCCCTTTGCCATTTCCAGCAGCCCTTTGGCTGCTGGAAAGGGCATAAGGGGGACCCTTTTTTATTTTTTTATTTTTTAAATTAAAATACAATTTTTTGTATTTTACTGAAAATGGCGCTGACATTAACGTGTGAATTTGATGGCTTCCATCATCAGGGACTATATTGGGGAATTCTTTAAAAGTTAGAGATGTAGAGAAAGAAAAATAAAAATTAAAAACATAATCCATAACAACGTGAAAGGCTGAGAACGCTAAGTGTAAAAACCCCCCTCAGAGAATGGGCTTTTAGCTTTTTGGTGTTTAGGGGAGGGGGAGGGTATTCCCCCACGTTTAACAATGCTCTAAGCACCCGTTTAAACTTCCTTTTTTGTCCTCTTTTTTACTAATTTATAATTTTACTTACCACTAATTTGATATTTGATTTGATAACTATTTAATTACAATCACACATTTTACACTTTTTTACATTTTTAATGCACATTCTCTTTAATAAATTCTACACATAGAATACGCGGAAAGAGGAAGAAAGAGAAGGAAGGAAAAAGAAAGCGGCCAGGGTGGGTACTCATGGTCCTTTGTAATTGGAATAACTAACAACCAACTGAGGAACTCAGGAAGGAATGCTAGGTTAAAGATTGATTTTTGGGTTAAATGGCAGCAGCAAGCTCATCCTCCCTTTGGTTCCTGCCTAAATCCCAAAATTCCTCTTTGCCACCCCCCAAAACCCTTTCGATTATCAATCTTTTACCCGCCTCACGATGCTTCAAACTCGCACGGCAGATTCCTCTGAAACCAGTCTCACACTTTTCTCTCTTTATCAAACCGCACAAACCCCTGCAGCCCAATTTCAGGGCATCCCCGGTAAAATGCCTTTTCACCGGCATAGTTGAGGAAATGGGCACCGTTAAAGATCTGGGCTTTGACGAAGATGATAGCTTCACCCTGAAGATTCAAGCAAGCATCATTCTTGAAGATATTCACCTGGGTGACAGCATCTCCATAAATGGCACTTGCTTAACAGTCACAGAATTTGAGAAGAGTTTATCGGAATTTTCTGTTGGTCTGTCCCCGGAAACACTAAGAAAGACTTGTTTGAGTGAATTGGAAGTTGGATCTCTGGTTAATTTGGAGAGGGCCCTGAGTCCTAGTACTAGAATGGGGGGTCATTTTGTCCAGGGTCATGTGGATGGAACTGGGGAAATTGTTGAGATGGCGCCCGAGGGGGACTCGTTGTGGATGAAGGTGAAGGTTGAGAAGCAGTTGTTGAAGTACATTGTGCCTAAGGGGTTTATTGCTGTAGATGGGACTAGCTTGACTGTAGTGGATGTGTTTGATACTGAGGATTGTTTCAATTTTATGTTGGTGGCATACACACAGCAGAAAGTTGTGATTCCTCTGAAAAAGGTTGGGCAGAAGTTGAACTTGGAAGTGGATATTTTGGGGAAATATGTTGAGAGGCTGCTTAGTCGTGGATTCGTCGATTCTATCAAATCTCTGTCGTAAGATGCAAGTTGAAGGTAATTACTTTGTACGTTTCTTGAGTTTTGTTGTATTGCTACATTCTGGAATATATGATTCGGAACTTAAATTCATCTGATTATATAGATGAAAAAACTTATATGCAATAATGCAAGGTCTTTCACTTGTTTACGGGGGGAGACAATTCTCTGGCTAATAATGTGATTTCTTTGTTTGGTTTGACCTTATCTATGCGCCTTCCTCTGGATGTTGATTTGAAATGTTAATACTTAGGTGTTCCATGTGCATTACCATTTATTTGGTTGCTAATTTGATTCATCTATAATATGTTTGGTATTAAGAAGTTGGAACTTAGTTATGTTAATTTATTTTGTGATGGATTTTTAATATGGTTAATGACTTATGAGAGCATTGTTGGGAATTTTATATTCTTATGAGTAATTTTCTTAATAAATCTCGAGTTTTAAGTACCGAAATTGCACCTAAATGAGCCTTTTCTAAACATATCATGGGAAGGAATATTCATGCTCAAAGGAACATAACTGTCAGAGTTTAACTGTATGATATTAGGGTACATAGAAGATGAGCTTGTTGAGGGACCTTTTGGCACATGGTTAGAAACTTGTTTTACTCAAAAGGAAAATCCTGATGGGTAATAGATATTCTATGATCTTAATGTGCTGCCTATAGGCAGGGGCGTGCAAGTGCAGCTTTGAGATCCAATGTTGAGGTTGATGATATGATTTATGTTCCATCGGGTGAAGGTGACACACGCCAAGGCTCAGAGAAATGATACTTAGAAAAATTTTGATAGCATCTCGCCTATTTTATGAATAACCCAGCCTGTATAATTGACAAATTACTAAACTCATACTCAAAAACAACAATCAAAGACTTCCACAACCATAACAAACCGTTCAAATGAAGACATATCATAACATAACTAAACTTATATAAAGATATACATATAAAAGTATATCGGATTCATTCTCTTTTTCTTACTTTGCATGATCATGCAAAATATTTCAAAATATTTGAAGTACATCAAAACATATTTCCGTATCATGTCATATTTCTATTCGATCATGTCAATCTTGTCAAAAAGCTCGTTCCCATAATGAAGCTGATTTCCAAAAGTTGCTCAAACTTCAGTTATTACCTATAAAGAGAAGTATTTAAAGAAATATTTTTTGTGAGCAGTAATGCCTAGTGACCGGAAAGTTGAGAAAACTACCATTTCTTTAAAAAAAAAAAAAAAAACTTATTCACAACCATATCAATCCAACAAAGTCATAAGAAAACCGTCATTAATATACAAATAATTCCATGAAGGAAGTATCCAACATCTCATATAAACACTCATCAACATAAACATTCATAAACATAATGTCAAGTCATACGTGCGTAGACACGAGCTTGGGTCATAAGACATATGACCCCTTCGCCTGAGTGGCAAATCATCTTGTCAGCTTGAGAGATCGGCGTAGGCCCCTTCGCCCGTAGGCTTCATAAATATAGGATATAAGCTTGGGGAAATTCTCAAATCATTCCTCAGTTAAATTTTAGATAAACCATATCTTTGAAATTCTTAAACATCACATTCTCAATTTCATAAACTTTTCGAATGAAAGAAGGAATTTTCAAAGAAATCCATAAAGGCACTTTTATCATAAAATTTCATAGCGCCATATAAAGTCAAAACATAATAAATTTCATTTTAAGAAAATAGGGAAAGTTCCACTCATAAGCTATAAATATAATATAGTTTGGTTGATAGACTTTCCCCATTTTCCTTAGTGTCCCCCATAACATGAAATGATGATATAATCAATGAACAATTTTTCTATTTTACAATTCACACATATCTTAATTTCTTTACTTCTCTTTTCTCAATCCTATTTATCTTTTTTCTAACTTATTTACTAGTTTAAAAAAAATATTTCTAGTTCAACTAATTATATCAATATGAAATTTTCTTTTGGATTACAAGTCCTTTGTTCCATTAAATTCTTCAAGATTTTTTCATTTTTTCAATCGATATATGTTTGTCCCCTTTTTATAATTATTCTGAACTTTACTTCATCTTACAATTTGTCATAGTATCACATATTAAAGTCTCAACTACCCACTAAAAAAACAAATAGCAATAATTCTTACCCTTTAAACAAATTCCCATATATCTAATTTCTAGTGTAGTCCATACCCAAAGTAGAATTTCCTACTTTTTAAATTATAGAGAACAACTTATGCCTTAGTATTAGTTTCACAAGAAATTCCATGAACCCTAAATAAAAGTTACATCTTAGACTTACATAAATCAAAGCTTAAAGACAAATAGCACTTTCTTGTGTCTTGATTCTTGTATTTTTCTTCTTTCTTTCCTTTTCTTTCCTAAATTTCTTCCAATCCCCCCCCCGGCACCCAAGAAACGTGGTTCTCTGTTTCTTGTTTCTTTCCTTTCTAATTTCTTTTCTTTTTTTTTTATAGATATAAATGTCAAATGGGTCCAACTCACATAAGAAATCTCTAGTAACTAACTTTTCTTTATTTTATTTTGTCATTTTTTTCCCTGACTCCACTTCAACCCTCAATCTAGTGTTCATATTTAATTTGGTCCTCATGTTTCAATCAATCACGTGGAATGGAAGCATAAAAAAATTTGGGATGTCAGAGAAGGAGTCATGATATCCTTATCAATTCTAAAAATTTGGACCATGTAAATCTTAATCGTCATCAAATCAGCTACTACTGAAAATAGAAGCATAAATAGCAGTAATTAGGCAAGGAATGCTGTAGGACCTTCCACTAGACCTTTTGCCATCCATTTGTAGGCTGCCCCTGCCCCTGTCAAATGCAAACCAGCCCAACTCACCTATTCAGAAGGATCAGAATTGGTTGTTGCTGATGAATATCCAAATGGTGCAGAGAAGTTCGAATTTCTAAGGTCGTTCCCCTCCACAGCATGCGATGAGAGCTCCTTTTTTGAATCCTGCAATGGTAAAAACTCCAAACAGAAATGATCTGCTATGCAATGGTGACACGACGTATCAATTGATTGGCAGATGAGTATAAGTTAAGCAATATTTTTATTTGCCAATGGACAAAAAGAGTTAAGTAGCATACTATATTTTCAAGGGAAAGATAAATTGCCATTACAGCATTGTAATAGTCTGCATGGATTATGGTGGCAAGTGAATGTTATCGTTGTTGAATTTGGTCAAGTTCCCTTTGAAATAGAAGATTATGGTACTCATGTAACTTGTTCAATTCAATGCGATGATACATCCCGCTTTTGAATCAGGAACACTACCATCAAGATATGCAGGAAAACATAAAATTGGAACTTGGAAGGTATGCTGGAAGTAATAAAGTCGTGGCTCCAAGTTTTATAGTTCAGAAGTGATCATTCATTGACTTATGCACACAACAATGGAAATATTACTCTTAGGCAAAGATGCCCAGATGCGCACGGTGTTTAGGATAACAAGGATTTAGTGATATTTGGAGAAATTTTTTACATTCTACACCAGCATATAGTTTTTTTTACTTTAGGTAGGACATGTTATATTAAAAATAACTAGTTAAGCAACAAAAACTTTAAAATATGACGAAACTTAAAATATGATGCACTTAGTAGTGTATTAGTAGTGGACTTTTGAACATCCCTCTATGACCAGGTTCTTTGGCCTTTTTTTTTTTTTTTTGACATCAGGTTCTTTGGTTTTATTTTCAAAGAATTAGGTACTTTTGTAGAAATCATTTACATTCTGCACCAACATATAGTAATTCTTGAACAAACAAAAAAATGTAAAAAATTACTAGTTTTCTGAAATAAGTTCAACATTTAATGGCTTAATCAGTAATTCACTTATATAAATCATATAGTTTACTTTTGTAGAATTATTAAGTAAATGATTTCTGAAAATAGTTTACTTTTGTAGAATTATTAAGTAAATGATTTCTGAAAATAGTTTCCATTTAATGACTTAATCAGTAAATTACTTATATTACTTTTGTAGAATTTTCAATTGATATGTTGGTATTTCAGAAAGTAATATAAGTATTCAACAACAAAAAATAGAAAATGAGTATTTATTAATTTGTTATTAATATTTTAAGTTTGAGAGAGCTAATAAGAATTCACTTTATTAACTTTATTGAATGACCCATCCTATCTAATGCAATTTGAGGTTTTAGTACCATCTGTACATGCATAACGAGATCTTAAATTTGTTTATAGCTGATGGTGGAACTATAATTTAAAGAGTTTGTGAAGAACATGAAGGACCTAAAAAATTGAAACAGAAGTGATCACTTGCTTTGTAAATCAGCTCTTGTAATATCAGAATCTCTGTAATTAAGATAAAGATCACAATCCTCATGGCATGTATCCCTCTAATAGATGGATCGACTCAAACTGGTCCATGAACATAGCATTATAATAAATTACACTTGAGGGTATAGAAACCTTCAATTATCAGGCCTGGATATTATGCAAATACATACTAGATAATTATGAATTAATGATCACTAAATCCAAGACTATTGAAAACAGAAGCACCATTATCAGTAATTAGATGCGGAGTGGTGTAGGACCCTTCCATTAATCCTTTGGCTATCCATCTGTAGGCTGCCTCTGTCAAATGCTTGCCATCCCAACTCACATATTCGGAAAGATTCTCACAGGTGGCTGCTCTGAAACTCCAAATTCGACAGATAAATTCACATTGAAAGTTCCTCCCCCTCTACAGCATGCCCTTAAGGCTCCTTCCATCGTGAATCCTATAGGTAATAAGATTCATTGAAGTAACTTTTAAGTATATATATAGTCAAACATGTTGTACCGTATGGAAGACATACCATATTTGTTGGGGGAAAAGTAGAGGGGGCATTGTAGCATTGTAATAATCCGCATATATTATGGTAGCCTCAGGGTGAAGTTGTCGAATGTGGTCGAGTTTCATTTGAAGTAGAGTATTGTGGTATTTAGAGAACTGATTTAGCCACTTAATGCAACCTGTGTCTAAATCACGAATATCTCTTCACTTGTCACCTCCATAGAATGTACGATAATGTAATGAACATCCAATTGGGAAGTTCCCTGGAACAGCTAGTGTCTTGGCTCCAAGTTTAATCAGTTCCTTGCATCACAAGAAAGAATTGTTATTGTTATTAATATAATTAGAAAGCATAGATACGGTCATTTATCAACATTGCATGATTGTGTGAAATGCTTATAATTAAAACTAGTAAATCTGAGAAATCGTAAAGGGAATGGATCTTACTCCAATTGTTAGGCCGATGGCTTGTATAACCTTAGGGATAAACGATGCGACTTCGTGTTCAGTTTTACCTCCAACGAATGCATGGTTCTAATCATTGCCTCCTATTTCTCCCGCAAGGATTAGCCAGGTTTCAAGAAATCTTTGGCAATCTACAAAGATGTTATAATTTATTTGAATTTTAGTAGGTACAAAATTTTTTATGGAACCTCCCATTCATGGCTATGGGGCAGCACACATGAGCTAAAAAGGGGGCCCACATGTTTTAAATCACGACAAATAGCCATATAAAGTGTACAAAATTGGTATAGACCTCTTTGTATTTACACGTCTTTAGCCTCATTTTTATTTTTATAGAAATGACAACTTTTGAAAGCATGTAAATTCGGGTGTGGATAAATTTTGCACTCCTGTACAAATCGAGCAGCAATCCCACTCAATTTGACATCTTTTCTATCTCTTGTCTTCTTATTCTGACTCCCTCCCTCCAAAAAACCAGAGATCTCCATCAACCCCCGTCCAAATCCCAAACCAGATTCTATGTCCCCCTCCTCTCCTTTGTAGTCGACTCTTTCCACTCTTCTACTCCATAGCTGACCCTCCCTAATCAAAACCTAGATTCTGGTGAGACTGCCGTAGCACAAGTAAAAAGATCAAGACAGCCAAAAAATTTTACTGGGCGGGGTTCGTGGTTCTCCCTGTTATCAATCTCCCGTCACGTCAGTGATGCTATTTGTACTTTCAGGGGTGTGGCAAAATTAGACGAAAATTCTTTGAACCAAGTAAACTGAGCCACCAGAGACACATTTGCCGTCGGAATCTTCACTCCTCTCCTGGCAAAAAGGGAATCCTCCAGAGCTGTACATCCGCCCCCCGCAAAATTCACCCCTTTCTGGAAATTCCTACCGCTGCAGCCATGCCACGGCGGCACAAGTGGAAGCATCAATTCTTCAGCTGCCAATTAATTCACATGTCTTATAAATAGAATAGAACATTCAAGAAAACGATTTCTTTAATTTGCATGTACGTATGCATATTGCACGCAGTGCTTGCTGTTTAGAATTTATAATTATAAGAATACCCTACGTACCAATGAAATCGATGATAAGACGGTCATCGGAGAAGCGGCCACTGGGATGATGAAAGAAAGTTTCACCATAAGGTGGGAACCCAACATTTTGTACTTGGTGGTTGGTGGATGCCAAATAGAGCAGATTTCCTGTATCTGCAAGTGAGTCACCAAAACTGATTATGGAGCTGATGCATCCACATGCGGTTTTGCTTCTTCCTAGTATAAAGATTACTGTGTTTGCAAAGACAATAATAATGGTTAATGGCAGAGAAATTCTTGAAGCCATGGTGGAGACAAATATGTTGCCTGATCAATTACTAATTACATGTCGTCGTAATTTATTTAATTTCAACTATGAATCGTGAGTTGACACCTTCGATGGTCCATGACATGATGACATGCAACAGGGGATACACAATCGATTATAACATAATATGTGGAAATCTCTCTCCATTTTTCTTTCGGAGATTTTCGAAAGTGTTAATTTCACAAAAGGTCCTCAACATTTGCACTTTTCTCTCAGATGGGTCTCTAATCTTTATTTTCAATGCCACAAGTCCATAACTTTTTATAAATTCACTTATAATGTCGTTTTTGACATTTTTACCCTCATAAGGTCTTCTTTGACTTTTTTACTCTTACTTTTTAAATAAAAATGAAAAAAAATTGGAAAAATAAAAATAACAAAAATAAAAAGGAAAATAAATTTTCCCACCTACTTAGCTACTCATTATACCTCTATCTCTAGCCTGACAAAAACGAAAAATGCTTGCACAATTTTTCTTTTTTAGGGAAACTCTTATTTTTTTCCTGTCATTTCTAACATCAGCAGGAGGAACAAATAGCAAAATTATGGGTATCATCTTTTACTACTTGAAATAACTATTAGAATTTGTTATTTACGTTAGGTTGGAATGCGAGTGGATAATTAAGTAGTTAGATTGGAAAAATCTCGTTGCTATTAGAAATGACCAAAAAAAATATTTTCCTAATAGAAATGACCAAAAAAATATTTTCCTAAAAAATGGTGTAAGTAGTTGTCATTTTTGGTAAAGTTAAGGGATAGAGGCAAAATGAGTAGCTAGTTACGTTGGTGGGAATTTTTTTTTTTAACTATTTTTTTGAATCCTTTGTATTTATTTAAAAGGTAAGTGCAAAAATGTCATAAAGGATCTTATGAATAAATTTATAAAAAGTTAGGAACCTATGTCATTAAAAAAAGATTACGAACCCAACTAATAAAAAATACAAAAGTTGAGAACCTTTTGTGAAATTAACACTTTTCAAAACTAGTCAAAAAGTAAATGTCAAATCACTAATAAAATCTAATAACTAATAAATTGATTACACGTAATAGATTATAATAATCTAATAAATAATCTAAATTCTAGTCAAACACTCGAATATCATTAGTAAATTGGAGAAATGGCAAAGATCTTACTTCAATCATTAGGCCGATGACTTTTATCACCTCGGGGGATAAACGATGCGACTTCTTCAGTTTTACCTCCATTTAATGAATGGTTGTAATCATTGCCTCATATTTCTCCCAAAAGAATTAGTGTGAGGTTTAAGAGATCGTTCGCAATCAACAAAAAAGGTTATAATGTACTTGAATTTTACGTACTCAAAAGTACAAAAAGTTTTACTATGGAACCTACCCTAATGGCTATGAATCGAAGTGTCCACGACCGAAATCAATAAAATGGGTTACATAAAAAGAAAATAACGGGTTAAACCAAGGAAACTCAGGTCTCTAAACATATATATTGGCTTTTTGAAAAAATTAACACTCAAAAATAAATGATATGTGGTAGAAGAGATATTTCATTCCACACTCTATAGAATGAGTAAATCATATACATGACAAATAAATGAAATCTAATATTTCAAAACAACTTATACTAACAATCCACTACCTTTGAATCTAAAAAATAATAATAAAACTAATTATGAGCTAATATCCTAATAATTAATGACGGCAACACTCTTGGCCCCCCAAAATTAAACACCATTAATTGTCTTCAGTGGTGGAAATATTGAGAATAATTTTTTCCTTCTTCTCTTCCAGTTTTGTCACCAAATGTTAAACTGAAGGATTTACGTACCAATGGAATTGATGATAAGACGGCCATCAGAGAAGAGATCAGTGGGATGATGAAAGAAAGTTTCACCATAGGTGGAACCCAACATTTGTACTTGGTGGTTGGTGGATGCCAAATAGAGCAGAATTCCCGTATCTGCAAGTGAGTCACCAAAACTGATTATGGAGCTGAAGCATCCGCATGCAGATTTGCTTCTTCCTAGTATAAAGATTTCCGAGTTTCCAAAGACAATAATAATTGTTAATGGCAGAGAAATCCTTGAAGCCATGGTTGAGACAAATATGTTGCCTGATCATTTACTGATAACATATTAACTAATTAATGGTCAGGTTATTTGGACGTCGATCACAATTGATTTCAACTATAATCGAGAGTTGACACCTCTCATGCAACACGCATCGTGATGCCCCACTCGACTAAAATGGAAATCATTCTCCATTTTTCTTTGGAGATTTTCAAAACTAGCCAGACAGCAAATGTTAAATCACCAATAATGTCCACTTTTCCGAAGGTTTTTCCCCCTCCTTTTGATACAATTTTTCAAAGTTTAGTGGGCATCTCCAAATACTCTATTTTACATCACATGTACTCTAAAATAAAATGCAATATACTTTATTTTAAAAAATCTCTCTAACTCACACACTCTATATCTTCTCCATAACATTTTTTTTTTCATATTTTTCTTTAATATTCAACCATTAACATATTCTAAAAAATAGATAATTATGCACCGCACTAGTAACTAGACGCAATTGAAATTTATACAAATTACATTCAAACAATGCATGCAGTCTTGCAAGTTAATTTCTTCACTCTCTTACAAATAAGTATGTTGACAAGAATTGAATTAGGCAAAATAATTTAAATAATTAAACATTGTATGAACAACCGAGTGCAATTAAAGAACCTAGAAATAACACTAGATTAAAATGCTGAAACCAACACAAAAGAATAAAAAGAAAAAAATAAAATTCAAGACAAGACGTGAAAAAAAATTGTATCAAAAAATAAACAAACAAAACTATGTATAAAAACTAAAAAAAATTAAAAATAAAAATAAATAAGAAAGGAAATGGCATTTCCGTTTGCGGCAGCTACAATGGTGCGCTGCTGCCATTTTACCATGCGCATATGGCCGCACGGTTGGACCCCTTTTGTGAGCCAAAATATTGGTGAATACAACAATATTTATATAGAGTAGATTTCATGCATCTCCAAGTGAATCACGAAAACTGTAACTATTTACATTCAACTCTATAAAGAATAAACCCCTATTAGTAAACTATTTCTAATTTAAAATAGAAATAGATATTTTGAAAAATAATTGTAGAGATTTGTTTAGAACATGTTGGTCTCACGTGGAATATACAGATTTGATCAGGTTCTATTTTAAAGTAAGATGCATTAATATTTTAATTTTGAGTGAGCTAATAATTAAGGGGCCATTTCATTGAACTCAATCATAATTGAAATTGGGACAACAATTTGAAGACGTTGTGAAGAGGGGTGGAGCCAGTAATCCTTCTATAGAGTCCATTAAATACTATTTATGATATCCAATGAATTATATAGTAAGTCCCTATTGGACACATTAGGGACCCAATGTGTCCAATAGGGCAATAGAAGCTTGTCACTGCATCCAATAGATACTATAGAATGTGCAATGAATAGCCTCTAATGTGTCAAATAAGAGCTTGTCACTGCATCCAATCGATACCATTAAAGTAGATAATAGATTTCTGTGAGCCCTCAATGTGTCCAATACCCAATGTGTCCAATAGGGCAATAGAGGCTTGTCACTGCATCAAATGGATAATATAGAATGTGCAATGAACAGCCTCTAATGTGTCAAATAAGAGCTTGTCACTGCATCCAATCGATACTATTAAAGTAGATAATCTTTCTGTGAGCCCTCAATGTGTCCAATAGGGGCTTACTACTATATCTAATGGATACTATAAAATGATGTTTAATAGACACCATATAATGTACAGTGAGACCAGAAAATAATAAAAGAGATAGTCGAAACTTGACGATTCCTAGTTAAAATACTATATATTTTTCTTTTTACATTTTTCAAAAGTCTCTAAAAGTATTTGTTTGAAAACGGGGTAGCTGAAAAGCGGGTGGCTACCCCACCTCCACCCCCGTCATGAATAACGTGAATTGACATAAAAAACTGAACAAGTTGCAGCGTTGACAAAGCATAATTGTAATTTGAGTATAGCTTATTTCCAAAAATCCATTAAAAATAATTCTTTTTTTGATGGAATCCATTAAAAATATTATTATCCTTTTAATTTAATATTTTATTACCCAGATCATGAAACCATTATTGATTAAAAATAATTATTTTTAAACAATTATATGAGTGACCATGGCAAATTATTGGTTGGTGGTAGTTGATTCTTTGTGTCAACCTCACGCAGGTAAATGGCGTTGGTAGTAGTTGATTCTGTGCCAATCTCACGCGGGTAAATGGTGTGGGGGCGTGAGACACCAATGTGGTTCGCGTTGCGTCATATCAATTCACAATAGACCACGTTACTTTATAAAATTAACATGGGATGTGTGTTACATAGGTGTCTGACACGAAGGGCTGGGCGAAAAAACCGTCAAACCGATAAACCAAATTGTCTCGAATCAGTTCGGTCCGGTTCGTTTCTTGTCGGTTCGGTTTGGTTTCTCCAAACCGCAAGTTAGTCTGTGGGTTCAAGGATGGCGAACCGAGCCGGTCCAGTTGGGTTCGTGGGTTTTCAAAACTAAACCGAACTGGACCTGTTCGCTTTTGGCCCCGTTTGAACCTATTTATTTTATTTTTTATTTTCTTGTATTTTATTTCATTTTATTTTCTGGGTTGGCTTGAAAATGTGTTTGCACTTTCTCAACTTAACATATATAGTATAATATAAGTACAGCATTTGCCCTAAACCCTAATTTTGCTCCCTTGGAGTGCGCCTCCCCTTTGCTGCCTGGAGTAGAAACCTTCTGCCGCTGCTGCTTTGTTGCCTGGAGGAGAGACCTTTCACCACTGCTGGCCTTGCCTCCTTCCTTTATATGTCATTTTTCTAAAATTGTTTGTTATTTTAATTTATAAAGTTACAAAACAATTCAGAATCAGCCTAATTTTCAATTACTCAAATTTCAAATACTAATTTTCTCTTCTCCCTTGCACCACTGTTGCTCCGATACCTCAATAATTTGTCTGTCAATAATTTTCTTCAAGGTTCAAGATGCAAACTTAAAATTGAAACTTGAGACCCTAATTAGGGCTGTGCAAACGGGTTTCGATCCCGGATTTTTGAAGGACCAAGATTGGACCAAACATCTTTGGTTCGGTCCCGATCCCAAAAAGGGCAAGCCTAAATGGTTTCGGTCCCAGTTTGAGCTCGGGTAATGAATTCAATTTTTTTTTTTTTTGAGCTTTTCCGAGCTTGTGAAAAAACATTCTATAAACTTAGTAACGTTAAAACACATATAAACATAGTTTAGAACAAACAAATAGAAGGGTTTTATGTGTAACAAAAATATTAATGTACTTTCATAAAGTAGAAGTACTAGACTTACTTGTATTTCTCATTTTTTTTAATTTTAACAAATTGAAAATTATTAAATATTTGAAATATATATCCTAAATTGGTCCTTTATATTTAGTTTTAAATTTAAATGATTGTCCCACGTTAAAAGTTTTGTAAGAAAGTAAAATAATCGGGGTTTATAAATAAGATGGGCGTTTGTGTAAGTGACTATGTAAAGGAAATAATTTTGATCTTTACCTCTTGGGTATAACGAAAAGTGAAAACCAAGTTTCAATTTACATATTAAAAAAAAGAAAAAGGTCAACTGGTCTTTGACCGGGTTTCCGGGTTTTCAAAAGAAAATCCAGGACCGAACCAGTCATTTTAGCCCCAAAGCCTAGACTGGGACTGGCCCTTCCGGTCCGGTTTCGGGCCAGTTCAAGCAGTCCCAATTTTTTTACACACCCCTAACTCCTAATGGCTCCACTTGCGGCCTCCACCAACTACTGCCGCATCGGCTGAGTTCAACCGTTGTTACTACTGCATCAGCAGCGCTATACCACTGTCGTCGCCATCGCCAATCGAGACAGAGAGAGACAGTGTTTTTATGCAAATGAATAAGTTCAAGACGTTAGTTTTTCATTTGGGCCAAGATTAGTGTTTAGGGAAAAAAAAGAAAAAAAATATAGCCCAAAACCGAAAACTGACCTGACCAAAACTGACCTGTTATGGGTCAGTTTGGGTCTGGCTGACTGGCCTGGTAGGCCGGTTTGGGTTTGCAAAACTGCAAATCAACTATATGTTGGGTCGAGATCGGGTCTGGGCCAAAACCAGCCTAACTGACCCGTTGCCCAGGCCTACTAACACCAACTATAGCGCATGTTGGCTTGTAGGCCTAGGCGTCGGGTCGGTCGGGCCGGTTTTAGCCTGGACCCGAGCCTAACTTAACATATAGTCCGTTTGTAGTTTTGCAAACCGAGACCGGCATGACGGGCAGGTCAACCCCACCTAAACTGACCCGTAACAGGTTGGTTTTCTGTTTTGATCTATATATTTTTTTTTCATTTTTTCCCCCTAAACCCTAATCTTGGCCTAAATGAAAACCTGACGTCTTGAACTTATTCATTTGCACAAACAACCTCTCTCTCAATTGGTGATGACGGCGGTGGGGGCGGCAGTGGTGGAGCGAGACGGATGCAGTAGTAGCAGCAGCAGCAGCAGCAAAGTGCGGCGGATGCGACAGGAGTTAGCGAAGGCGGCGAGTAGAGCCATTAGGGTCTCAAGTTTCAATTTGAAGTTTGCAACTTGAACCTTGAAGAAAATTATTGACAGACAAATTATTAAAGCGCAGGAGCAGCGGTGGCCCAACGGTACAGCAGCAGCGCCAGGGAGAAGAGAAAATTAGGATTTGAAATTTGAGTAATTGAAAATTAGGCTGATTCTGAATTGTTTTGTAACTTTGTAAGTTGAAATAACAAACTGTTTTAGAAAAATAACAAACAAAAGAAGAAGGCAAGGCCAGCAGGGATGGAAGGCCAACAACAGCGGAAGGTCTCTACTCTAGGCAACAAAGCGGCGGCATACTCTAAGGGAGCAAAATTAGGGTTTAGGGCAAACGCTGAATTGTTGTTACTCATACATATATGTTAGGTTGAGAAAGTGTAAACACGTTTTCAAGCCAACCCATAAAAAAAATAAAAGAAACTAAAAAATAAAATAAATAGATTCAAACTGGTTAAATCGAACCGGTCCTGTTTGATTTGGTTTTGACAGGGTTTGACCGGCTAAACTTGCAAACCGAATTGGACCAGACTGGCTTGGTTCACCATCCTTAAACCCACAGACCAACCCGCTACTTGGAGAAACCAAACCTAACCGGTTCAAACTTATTCGATTTGCCGGTTTTGGCGGTTTTTTCACTCAGCCCTATCGACATGTCTCAAGTAGTATCAGGGATATCAACCTTAAAACCATAAGGCCATGATGCCAAGGTTTAAGGACCGATTTTCTAGGAATGCAATTCTCTTTAAAAATTTACAAAACATTGAAAGGATGTTCCCAAAGAGGACAAAATTTATGTTAACGTGTCCTTTTTTCCCCAAATCACAATGTGGGTACAACAATTTTGTCCTCTTTGTGAACTACACTCTTGGAGTGGTCCCGTTTTTAAAATTTTTTAAGGAAATTGCGTCCCATAGAGATAAATCCCTTAATCGTAGCCTCATTGACTTTATGATTTTGAAGGTGATTCTTGGTACTATTTGAGCTTGTAATATTTTTTAGAGTAGTTCAAGTGAAACATAAATGATCACTAACCCTGTAAAGGATAACTCTCATAATATTACCATCCTTTTAATTAGTCAAATAATACATTCTCATGGCATATAGTCGACTGAGACTCTTCCCTAAATGTAACATTAATTATACCACACTACTTCCTCTATTTCAAATATACATATATATATATATATATATATAGTCCATTTTACTTTTTCAACGGGTTAAACGGTATCAGAATTCTTTTTTTTTTTTAAAGAATGATATTAAAAAAATACATTTTGTAATCCATGTTCCAAATTTATAGTACTTATTTAGTGAATAGATTAAGAAAATTGATAGTTATAATAAGTATTCAATATTGGTAGGTAAAGTAATGAAAATTAGACTTCTAATTAATAAAGAAATATGACCATATATTTGGGACAATTGATACTTTAAAATGGAAAATTGAACCATATAGATGGGATAGAGTGAGTATATAATTATGAATTATTCGTCATTATATCCAAGATTCGTTAAAAAGCAAGTACAAATATCAGTAACTAGATGGGGAGTAGTATGGGATCCGTCAATGAATCCTTTGGCTATCCATTTGTAGGCAGCCTCTGTCAAATGCAAGCCATCCCAACTCACACACTCTGAAGGATTTTCACAATTGGTTGCTGCTGAATCTTCACAACGCACAGCTAAATTCACATTGAAAGATCCATTCCTAGTAAATCATACAATTAGTAACACTAGTTCCTTGTGATAAGAAAGAATTCTTATTAATATCATTAGAAAGTTTAGATACGGTCGTTTACCAACAAAGTATGATTGCGCGAAAAGCTTTTCAAATTAGTAAATCGGAGAAATGGCAAAGGGAATGGATCTTACTTCAATCATTCGGCCGACGACTTTTATAACATCAGAGATAAACGATGCGACTTCTTCTTCAATTTTACACCAACGAATTCATGGTTGTAGTCATTGCCTCCTATTTCTCCCACAAGAATTAGTGAGGTTTCAAGAAATCTTTTGCAATCTACAAAAAAGTTTATAATGTATTTGAATTTTACATTCTCAAAGTACAAAAAACTTTATTATGGAACCTACCCTTATGGCTACTACTGGAATTGTTCATAACTGAAATCAATAAAATGGGTTTTATGAAAAGAAAATAACAGGTTAAGTCGAGGAAACTCAGGTCTCTAGACATGTTGGCTTTTTAAAAAAACTAACACTCTCTCAAAAATAAACGATATGTTATAGAAGATATATTTCATTCCACATTGTTTAGGATGAGTACATCATATACCACTCGTCACATGACAAACAGCCAACGCGGGGAGGGCCAAAATAAATAAAATCTAATATTTCAAAACAACTTACCCTAACAATCCACTACCTTTGAATCTAAAAAATAATAATAAAACTAATGAGCTAATATCCTAATAATTAAATTATAACCGCAACATTCTTGGCCCCTCAAAAACACCATTGTCTTCGATGGTGGAAATTTTGAGAATAATTTTTTCCTTTCTTCTCTTCGAGTTTTGTTACCAAACGCTAAACTGAAGGCTTTATGGATGAAGCCAACAACAAATTATGATAGAGAAGAGGTGCACTCCTAGCTCCATCACCTGTCACCATAGTTGATAATTGACCTTCCAAATCTCTTTGCGAAATAACAATATGTGTGGCAAATACTTATATATCATTTAACAATCACTTAAAGTTGATGTTTTTAATTATATGGCATACTACAATTCCATTGTGGATGCTCTAATATAATATATAGCTAATTAACTTGGGAATTTATCATGATTGATTTCTACTATAATTGTCTTCATTGCATATGTGGCGATACCCCACTCGATTATAAAGGAAATCGCTTATTTTTCTTAAGGGACTTTCAGAAGGATTAATTTCAGAAATCATCCGCAATTTTTGAATTAAAAAAGATCGGTCCGTAGCTTTTTTTTTTATTTTCTGGGTCCTCAAGTTTTTAAAAATTCACACGATAGGTCCTTCTTAACGGATTTCGTCAATATAGCCATTGACGTTTTAATAAAATTACTGTTATACATATTAATTTTTTAATTTTAAAAATAAAAAATTTAAAAATATTAAAAATAATAAAAATTAAAAAAAAAAAAAGGAAAAGAAAACACCCACTCCACCGCTTACCCTTTCTTACCAAGAATGGCCGTTGAAAATGGCCGCCAAAATGCTGTCATTTTCAGCAGCAAATGGGGATGCAGTTTCCAACCACAAAAGTACTGCAAAAAATGGCAGCAGTCTACTGCCATTCCTGACAGCATAAGAGGGTGCTACCATTTCCAGCAACAAATGTGGGGATTCACCCCCGTTAGTTCTTTTAGAAAACAGCAGCATTTTGCTGTCAGGGTTGTCGGAAATGGTGCCATTTCCGGTAGCAAAATGAGGGGCAGGGAGGATTCAACCCCCTTTTTTTGCCTTTGAAAATGGCAGCATTTCAACTGTCATTCTTGGTAGGAGAAGAAGAGAGGGAGGGTGTGGTGGGGTTGGTGTTTTCTTTTCTTTTTTCCCCTAATTTTTTTATTATTTTTAATATTTTTAAACCCTTTGTTTTTAAAATTAAAAAGTTAAGTGGTATAACGGTAATTTTTTTTTAAAAGTTAATCTCAATATTGAGGGAATCGGTTAAAAAAAGATATATCGTGTGAATTTATGAAACCTACGAGGTCGAAAAAAATTAGGGACTTATTCAATTCTTAACTCAAAGGTTGAGTACGATTTCTAAAATTTTGAGAAAGCAAACATCAAATCGATCACCAATAATGTCCCCCATTTTCCAGGCTTGGTGATCTTGTTGGATAACGATAAGATGTTTTTTCTATAGAAACATATTGGACTCTGACACATGACGTGGCCACCACTGATTGGAGGTCAGGCTCTGAACTCAGAGTAGATCTGTTTCTATAGTCAGACCGTAACAATCAGGGTAAGTTTTTTAAAAGTAAAAGTAGATTCCTTGAAGCTATGGCGGAGACAAATATACAGTGTGTTTGGCAACTCTATTTGTAAACAAATCTATTTATAAGTTATCACCTAACATCATTTCATTAGTTTTACTTTTTCCAAAAAATATAAGTCAGGCCGTAGTTTTTTATTTTTCTCAGAAAATAGCCATAAAATAATGCTACGTAACAATTTATAAACTAATTTATAAACAACTCAGTTGCCAAACACATTGTACGTTTCTGGAAGAAAATGTCAAATCACCAACAATGTCCAATTTTCATGTATCTCAAGTGAATCACCAAAACTATAACTTTATCAACAAATTACGCGTATTGCATTCAACTCTACAAAGACTAGCCTATGTTTGCAAATTAATTATGTTTATAAATTAAAAATTGATCAAATAAATCACATATTTGTTTAGAACATGTAAGTCTAATGAGAAATATATGAATTTAATCATGTTCTAAAGCAAAATGCACTTTCTAATGGGCTAATCGAAAATATAAAATGAACATTTTTATTAATATTTTGAGTTTGAGTGAGGTAATAAGAGTGCCACTTTATTGAATAAGCTATCACCATCAAATGACTTCCGGCGATTTTAGTGTGTAAATATACACATGCATAAAATCAAATGTAATTGACATTCGGAGGTTGAAACGAAAGTGAATGACCTAAAAAAGTGACCAAGTGCTGACGAAGCATAATTATAACTTCCGTAAAACTTATTCAAAAAATAAATAAATAAATAATAATCCATTAAAAATATTATTATCTTGTCAATATTTTATTATCAAAATAATGAAGAGCATTATTGATTAAAATTGATTAATGATTTTTAATCGATTTATGTGATCAGTACACGACATCATGGCAATTTATATTGTTGGTGGTTGAATCTGCGGAGTGTTGATTTTCATGCAGCTCAATAGTTATTAAGAACATATTTTTCATAGCTTCAGAGGGGGAAAAAAGAATATATTTTTCATACTCCTTCCGTCCTACTAAGATAGGTTTGTATTTTTTTTTTGTCCGTCTCAAATTATACGTCAATTTCTTTATTGATGTGCAGTTGAATAGTTGGTTTACTCATATACTCTTATTTAGTGTATATAGTTATCGATAAACTAAATTTTTTAAAGTGAAATAAGTAATAAATTAAATAGTATATTGGTAAAATGTTATTAAGTTTTTTATATTTCAAACAATATTAATTGAGTTCTCCTTAATCTTAGTGAAAAAATAAACATGCCTATTTTAGTGGGATTGAGGGAGTAATTTTTTAGAGCAGTCCAAACGAAACAGAAATGATCACTAGCCCTGTAGATAGTAACTCACAATATTATGATCTTTTTAATTATGTCAAAGAACACAATTCTCATGGCACATGGTCGGCTCGGACTCATCCGTAACATAACATTAATTATATCATACTATTCATTCCTTTCTAAATATATAGTCCCCATTATTTTTTCATATGGATTAAAAATAGTATTAGAGAGATTGATAAATTAGTAAAATATTGAATATTAGACCTTTTTTTAAAAAATATATGACTATATATTTAGAACAACTTAAAACAAAAATTTGGACCTTATATTTCAAACGCAGCAAGTGTATAATTATGAATTATTGGTCATTAAATCCACGATTACTAAAAACAGAAGCACAAATATCAGTAACTAGAGGGGGACTCGTATCGTATCCTTCAATTAATCCTCTGGAAATCCATTTGTTGGCAGCCTGTGTCAAATGCAAGCCATCCCAACTCACATACTCGGAAGGATTTTCACAATTGGTTGCTGCCGGATCTCCACATGGCAAAGATAAATTTACATTAAAAGGTCCTCCCCCTCCACAGCATGCAGTAAGAGCACCTTTCCTTGTAAATCCTACAACAAGTAACACTTGTTGATAAGTGACTTTTACGTATAGCCAAACCTATTGTACCATCTAAAAGACGTACCATATTTGTTGGGGGAAATATAGATGCGCATTGCAGCATTGTAATAATCTGCATTGCATATATTATGGTGGCGAATGATGAAGTTTTCGGATGCGGTCTAGTTCCGTTTGAAGTAGAGTATTGTGGTATTTAGAGAACTGATTTAACCAGTTGATACAACCTGTATCTGGATCACGAATATCTTTTCTTTTATCACCTTCATAGTATGTTAGATAATATGCCGAACATCCAATTGGAAGGTTCCCAGGAACCACTAGGGTCATGGCTTCAAGTTTAATCAGTTCCTTGCATCACAAGAATGCACAAACTAAGTTACCTAACAAGTAAGTAGGCAAAGGAAAATAGCACGTCTCTTATTAATTATTATATTGGAAAGTTAGATAATTTATCAATCAATATAATAAACAATTGTAGCCCGGTTTACCTTGATCTCAATGGACGTGCATCGATTTTTCCTTTTTTGCCCCTTTAAGTCTTAAATATATTAAAAATAATATACGAGTTATTATAAAAATATAAAAACATTGATAATTATTGTTATTTATCAATAAATTGCAAGTTTAAAATAATAAATTTTCTCAATCTCAATATTATATTTATTTATCAATATTCTAATGTAAAAATTGTCTTGTTAGTATGCATTGCAATCTAGAAGTTCACTAATGTCGAGAATTATAATCTTATTATTAGTTTGTGGACTAATAAACGAATTTGACTCTTTTTTTTGGGGAAAAAAAACAAATACCAGAATATTAGAAAATTTATATATATACTTAAATTCTACTTCTAATTCTATGTCAAAGTAATCGCAAAACAATACGGATACGGTGGATCTCTTTGGTTTAAAAAAAAAAAAAAAGTAAAAAAAAAACTATATGAATACGGGGTGGAGAGGGTAAAAGAATAATCTTACTTCAATGGTTAACCCAATGACTTTAATGACCTCAGGGATAAAGGATTCAACTTCGTCCTTGGATTTACCTCCAAAGAATGCATGATTATAATCATTGCCTCCAATTTCTCCCATAAGAACTAGCGAGGTTTGGAGAAATCTTTTGCAATCTACAAACTAAAAGTGATAGATATAAATTATTGGTAACTTATACTTAATCCCTTTTTCTTGATAAGCAAATTATTAATTCAGTAGTCCACTCGGTTTTTGGAAATTAAAATTATTCTGGTTGGTGGTTGGTATTGGATTTTGCTCCAAAGCAAGATATGATTGATTATTTAATTAGATTTTTCCAGATAAAAATATTCCAGGGGACTGACTTTAAATAAACAATAAAATAATTGTTGAAGAAAATGAATGAGATCAAAACGTCATCATCATTAATAACTAATTTAATTTATGCGTAAGTAGTAAAAAATTAAAAATTATTTCAGAATAATAATAATAATTGCCAATTAAATGAAGGCTGTTCTCCCTTACTGACTCAAAAAAATAATAGATAGTTGTCTGTCCGTCCTAGCCATTCTCTATTTTCCTATTCTTCAATTTCAATCATCCTCTTTACTTCTTTTAGTACATCCCAATATTACAATCGACATTTACCGTACAATAATAATAATAATAATAATAATAATAATAATAATAATAATAATAATAATAATAATGATGATGATGATGATGATGATGATGATGATGATGATGATGATGATGATGATGAAGAACACAAAATTCTAGTTTGTCACCCATCATAATAAGAGTTTCCTCCCTTAAGTCACACAAAAAGACTATCTAACTCACTGAGTGCCCTCCCCTGTCCCCCTCTTCCAAGAGTTTCTCCCTTCCTCCCTTCCATTGATTGCAAACTCTCTGTAAGTTCAATATCTTCTCTGCCTCTGATCTCGTCTTATTATCAAATTGTACTGCGAGAAAGCAGTATTCTTTTATACTCTTTATATCCTAAAAAGATAATTCACTTATCATATTAAACATGTATTTAATGTTTCATTTTCATGTGCTCTCCTAATTAATTATTGTTATTTAACTATATATACATTAAAAATATTTCAAATAATTAATAAGACATAAAGGTATATATAGAAAGATAAGTAAAATTAAATGTTCCAATCACATTACCTACCAATCACTAATCCATGTGAAAATACTTACTGTCTTATCTATGTAGGACGGAGGTAGTATTTCTTTTCTTTCTTTTTGTGTTTGATACAGGGGTTATTGAGCGGGGAAGGAAATTAGCAAAAGGGTATGTGTGATTTAAACTCGAGACCTGTTGTTCTATATACAAGCATCTAACTATTGTGGTATGATTCAAACCAAGAGGAAGCGGTATTCTGGTGTTACATAGAAAAACATTTTTACTTTTTTTTCAAAAGGTCCTTAATTTTTTTCCTTTATCACATGCTTGTTTGCTTCTCATTATTTGTCCAAATGGAGGAAATTAGAAAGGTAGAATTTGTATTAAAAATATTTGAAATATGCGGTTGTAATTAAGTTGTTACTAAATCAAATGTCAAATTAACAGTAAGTAAAATTATAATTTGAGAAAAAATATAAATCAAACAAGTCATAATGAAAACGTCAGCATAGGATACTCACTTTTAAAAAAAAAAAAAAAAAAAAACACAGGATACTCACTTTGATGAAATTCTAAAAAATATGTGACTTGATTGATTTTTATTAGCTATCTAACTCTGTGCAAGGAGTCAGATTTGGTTTTTGTAGGAAACCTCTACTTGTGGAGTTGAGACAAAATTTTGACAAAGACTCTTGGAACCAACTGAATTGAGCCACGAGAGAGACATTTGCAGCCGGGATCTTTACTCCTAAATTGGCAAAAAAGGAGTCCTCCAGGGCTGTACTTCCGACCACCGCAAAATTGACACCTTCCGTAAAATTCCGGCTGCTTACATTTCTTCCGCCGTGGAATGGCGGCACAAGCGGAAGCATCAATTTTTCCGCTGCCGGCCAATTCA
>CAVNYN010207840.1:0-21246 GCA_963692815.1 Nyctanthes arbor-tristis | reverse complement strand
TTTTGACTTAATAGAAATTATTAAAATTTACAAATCTTATTGTATAATCTTGATGGTTCAATTGGTGTGTATGAAGTTTGACTCGTTCATTGGAATTAATTCGTTATAAATTAACTCGGTAAAATTTTGAATTATTTGAGTCGAATTTAGTTTTGTTGTTAGATTACGATTTTTCTATTCTAGTAATATTATTTGATTTAGTTTAAACAGGCACGTCATCGAAGTATGACCATTCAAATCTATTTAGGCACGTCATGGCGACATGTGGATTAAAATAAAAATTTTTAAGTAGAAAAATTTTCAGTCGTTACAAGTACCGTCATTTCTAATGTGGAGAAATTACATAGAAGTTGCAGACCCTAAAGTACTAAAAGTAAATGGAAAACTCAAAATATTTTGCATTTCATGTTCAAGATAAAACGATTAATCTTTAAACAACTAAAACACATAATTTGCCTCGCACGACACAGAGGCACTACAAAATTCTGTTCACATAGTTCTGTCAGAAACACATAAGTTTCTAATTATTCTCCATCATGAAAGCTTGCTTAGAATGTTAAAATCTTATTAATTTCAAATTACCATATAATAAAGAACATTCATTCGATATTTACATTGGTTCTTTCCGCAGAATATTGTTAATGGTCTAAATACAATTTCAAACCTATGCATAAGTACTAACCTGAGACACAACCATATGGGCTCTAGCGGAAGCAGTTGCCCTGAAGGAATTTGGTTGTGATTATTGTACCGATTAAAATTTAACTGCATTAAAACATTAGACTTGGTATTCATATTAATCTCCAATTTTGCTGTTTTAATGCGCAAATAAAAATTTTCCATAGTCGTTTACTTTAATTGAAAATTTCACGTTCATCTCATTCACTTCAGAGACCGAGACTTTAGAGTTTCACCTTCATCTCTACTGGCATAGACATGAAAATGGAAGAATGTAGACATGACAAGTATAAAATGAAGTAAGATATTAACCCATAAAACCAGCAATTTGAGCAAAAGGAGGAACAATCCACATAATCATTATCAACAGGTAAAATCATTATCAAGGATAAAAGAGTGCTACAGACTTACTGACCTATGAATTCATATAAAATTAGAGAATTAATGATTTTATCTTGGCGATGCTTCAATTAGATTGGATTGAAACTTCTCAGATGACCCTAGTCGAATTCAGCAGCAAAATCGGTGGAGAGAATGAAAAACTGGTAGCGAAATTGAATGCAGTGTAAGCGGCAGGGAAGAGAGGAAGATGAGGCACAAACGCGATAAGGATTATCATAGCTGCACGGGAAAGATATAGAGAGAAAGACGCGGGTCTAAATTGGGGAAGTTTTTGGATATAAAGAAATAAAAAAAATTGAATTGGTTTAAAATTCAAGTAAAAAAGGAAAATACAGGATGGAGAAATGTAATGACTCGGTAAATAGCGAATTTTGAAAGATTATGGAATTCCTTGAAGAACGCGGGTTCTTTTATAGCTAGAAATTAGCGTGAATTGGGGACGCAAAATACCTTAGTTATTAGCAGATAAATAAAGAATGAGGACATTCAATTAGCCTATAATGGAAAACCGTGATTAATTAGCCGTCAAACAAGATTATTACTAAAAAATTAGGGATCCAATTAAGATTATATGAATTACAGTATTTGATTAGAATGAAAATAAATCGAGAAAATATTTCAGGTAAACGCAAATAGGGTACCAAAAAGTTACTGTACCAGAGGCACCGCGGGAAAAGGCGGGAAAACTGCAGTGTTGTAGGTATCGCTACTCTTGATTTAGGCTATAGTATATGTCTCATGATATTTGCGAACTGTCTGCAAACGGCAAAAACCCCCCCCCACCCCACCCCCACCCCACCCCCAATGACCCAAATTAAGAAAAAGGAAAGACAAAAATTGTTGAAGATCATTTTATCTTGTCATGATGATCAAAGTACCATTTATCTATATATATATATAATTACGCTGCTGCTACTAGTAGCGTGACTCAAAGTAGATCTTTTAAATAACTACTTAGAGGCCTAAAGATAATAAACATTTAGTATTTATTAGATATAATTTCTTTAAGGATTTTAGTTCTATTTGTAATTTCAGAATAATTTCTTTAATGATTTTAGTTCATGAAATAAATAACCATATGATATTCATTATATGTAATTTCAATATTATATATTGTGAAAGGTAATACAAAATTAGCTTAATACACACACACACACACACATCTTGGGACTGATATATTGCTTCTGATATTATCGTCTTGTAAATGAGCTTGAACTAAAAAGTAGATTATTTATATATGGTATTCAAGCACTTCTGGGAGGTTTGTTACAAAACCTCCTATCCTATGTGGCATGCATTTATGCATGCCACATGGAGTAACAGATTTTGTAACAAAACCTCTGGAAGGTGTTTGAACATTTTCATATTTATAGAATACCAACTCACGGGATGGTATAGGTAAAGAAAAAGTATCTACTCCCATGTAAGGGATTCTTGATAGCTGCTAATTATTCAAATTTCAAAAGAATGAACCTATGCATGTGCAAATTAAAGCTGATAAAATATGTTTCTTCCAAAGAGAGAGAGTGTGTGAGAGAGAGAGAGAGAAAGTAAGAGAGAGGTTGATAAACTATGTATGTATTCATAAAATAAAATAGAATAAAAACAACCATCATGCTCTAAATTTCAGCTTAAAGAAAATGATAACTCTTTTTTTTTTTTTTTTGAAAGACCAAGAGAATGTTAATTCTTGAATGAAACCCAGTTGCAAAAATCTATTCCCATTTCATATCTCTATACAAACAACACTAATAATATTTAAAACATATCAGAATTCATCGTTTAGTAAACTTAAAATTAACCCACAGTGCTGCTTCAAGAAAGTCCTAACCTGGAGTTTAGGAAAGTCCTGGTCCGAACTAGGGTCTGTCACCTTTGAATTTTGGTGATTTGTCCAACGTCGAAGCTCTTGGCATTGGTAATTTAGACAAAGGCATACTCAAAGGTTATCTTTGCGTCTTGGAGAAGTTGATCAATATGGAAGAGAAGGAAATTACAACATTCTGCAACTGATTGCGGCTTCACAAAGATGACAGAGAACCTGCCACAATTGACCAAAAATTCTATGCTACTGGTCTTCATAACCTTGATCGCAGCCTCCTAGGGAAGATTTGGGCGACAAAGCTAGTGAATAAAGAGGGACTTCAAAATGTGATCAGAACTATATGGAAAATAGACAGTGAGGTACGCATTGAAACAATAGAAAAAATCAACACTGTCATCTTTATTTTTAAGTCAAGTGCTGATTGTAATCGTATGCTTGAGGGAAGACCATGGCTCTTTAACAAACAACTAATTTCTTTAGTTGTTCCAAAGGGATTAGGAGACCTTAGAATGGCAGATTTCTCTTACAGCCCATTTTTGGTCCAGATTTTAGAAGTCCCTTTAGCTTTTCAAAGTGTTGAATATGTCGAGGCTTGGGGAGAATCATTAGGCACTGTTGAAGCTATAGACTTGTCTAGCTCAGTAATAAGAGTGAAGGTGCAATTGAACATAAAGAAACCACTTCGTAGAGGTATTTGGAACCATTCTCAAAGAGCACAAAAACGGAGTTATTCTTACCTATCAAATATGATAGTCCCTAATTTATGTTATGGATATGGTGTAATTGGCCACCGTCTATCAGAATGCAAAGATAAAAATAAGTTTTCCCTAACGCCAACCTCTGAGCTTGGTTATGGCGAATGGCTTAGGGCTCCTATTTCATTGAGGCGTGGAATGCAATCACCAACTAAAGACAATTGGAGGCCAACAAATAATACTATTCAGTCCCTCGGAACAAAGCTATCACTGTTGGAGAAGTAGGGTCTTATCAAGAACTCTAATGTCAAGGAAGGTAATCAAATTACAAACAAGGGAAGCCTCCATAATGATGTTGAGGTATTTTCCAAACTGTTAGAGTTTAGTACGTTATAATTATTTACTTTATTCTATGGTTAGTTTAGTATTTCAGTTATTTAAGTTGTGTAGATTGATCCTTGTATATAAAGATATGTATATAACTTGATTCAATAATTCAATTTAATCTAGGGTTTCTTCTTTCTCTCTTCTTTCTCTTTTATTTAGTTTTTATTGTGGATTGGTACAATTTGTTGTTGTGGTTTGATTCAATTGTTGATGTGTTGGATTGTTCACACAAACTACAGAAGAATGGAGTAGAGAATCTAAAAATGGCTGAGGCGAATAATAGTACCCCTAGTGCCCTTCCCATAGATATCTCAATGAAATTACATCATTTACAGAAAAAGAAGGCAGATCAATAAGACAACAGAGACAAATGATTGATTTTAGAGAAGTTTTGACGGACTGTGCTCTCATGGATGTCTCTTATTATGGTCTTGATTTTACTTGGACAAATAAAAGACATGGAGAACACTTCATTCAAGAAAGACTCGACATATTTTTGTGGAATGATTCTGGAGAAAAACTCTTTCCCTTCATCAGAGTCTATCATCTTAGCTCTATGGGTTCAGACCACCAACTGATTTTGCTTTGCTTTGTTTTGGCAATTCTAATTATAATCCTATGCCACGATACAAGAACAAACCATTTAGATTTGAGCCATATTGGATGAAAGAGGGGGGAATATGGTTTAACTCTGAAGAATATATGGGAGACAAGTGTTAGAGGACAATTTTATATAGTTTTGCTAGTTTAGTATTTCAAGTTATTAGTTGCATAAGTTAGTCCTTGCATATAAAAGGACTTGTATTCTTTCTTTTTGTGTATTGTATTCTTTCGTATATTCGACTAGGGTTTTGGTTCTTCCTTTTTCCTTTCTATTTCTTCTAGTTGATGTCTCCTCTTTGGCTTTTCTCAATGAATAACATTGTTGCATATTGAGTTATTTACATGGTATCAAAGCCTTGGATCAAATTGGAATTGAAACAAAATAGCAAACAAAAAAAAGAGGTTACGAACACTTTGAAATGAACTGAAATAGTCCAATTCGAGCACCTTCCACTGCTCTGTTTGGTGATTAGAGGATACCACCATGTTAGGATCGTCATGGGCTTCCTGGCAATGCAGCGCGTGTGACAATATGCGCCGACGATGGAGAGTTTTTTGGCGACTTTGTTTACACTGGCGTGATTGAAATTCAGTTTCCTACATCGTGGTGGTGGTGGTGAGAATTGATCGTGTCATTTTCTAATTTGCTATAGTTTGGTTAGTGTGTTTTCTCTCATTCTTTTATTATGGCATTTGATGATTCACTCCAGGCTATTAGTGTGCAGTTGAATGGTACAAATTATTTTTATTGGAGTCATGTTATGAAATACTTTCTTAAAGGAAAGAAATTGTGGGGCTATGTTAGTGGAACAGTTAGTAAACCGGCGAGCACTGATGATGATTATGCAACAAAATTAGATAATGGGATTCCAATAATTTGAAAATTCTTACTTAGATAAATAATTCTGTTAAGCATAATATTGGTACACAATTGGCAAAGTATGAAACTGCAAAAGAGGTTTGGGATTATTTGGAAAAGTTGTATAGTAAGTCTAATTTTGCAAAACGGTATCAGCAAGAGATTGATATTCAAGCATTGCAACAGAAGAATATGAGTATCTTAGAGTTTTACAATGCAATGATTACTATTTAGGATGAGTTAGCTCTAACAGAGTCTGCTAGACTAAGAGGTGTTGAAGAATATATTACTTTTCGAGATGAGCAGCGATTAGTGCATTTTTTATGGCACTTTGTAGTAATTTTGAGGGAATTAGGGGTTCTATTTTGCATCGTAACCCCCTCACGTTTGTTGATTCAGTTTTGATGAACTTGTAGCTAAGGAAACTCAGTTGAAATCACTTAGTAGAGGGGCTTCTGTTCTGAACTCTAGTGCTTCTGTCTTGGCTGTGCCTCATGTACAAAATTAGAATCAAGGATGTGCAAAGGTTCCAAAATATATATGCAGTTTTAGTAAACCAAAGGGATATTAGAAAGCTCAGTGCCTTAAATTGTTGTTGAAGAAGCAAGCTTCTCAACGGAATTATCAGCAGTAACCTCATATGTCTTATGGTTCCAATTTGAATATAGCAACTACTTTACCTGTCGGTTCATCCATACTTGGTGCATCTCTTTCATCTGATCTCAAGATGGCTGATCTTAATAAGTAGTTTCAAAAGTTCTTAGCCACTCAGCCACATGCTATATCTGCTTATACCCACGTAGATGTGTCCTCTCAAAACTTACAAGGTAATATTTCTACGTGGATATTTGACTCAGGTGCTTTCCAACATATGTCCTCTAATTCTAAATTGTTTGCCTCTATGTCTCTCACCATCATTCTACATCTATTATAACTACTAATGGCACCCCACTGTCCTTAACAGGTATTAGGTCTGTACAAACATCAAATTTATCTCTATCAGATGTTTTATATGTTCCTAATCTTACTCTGAATCTAGTCTCTGTTGGTCAATTATGTGATTCTGGATACCTGGTTCATTTTTCTCCCAATGCTTGTTATATGCAGGATCCACAGTCTCAGAAGCTGATTGGGATATGTCATAGGCAGAGAGGAGGACTTTATGTCTTGGATAATATGAGATCGGTGCATGTTGCTAACTCTGATGTTGATTTATCTTCTTTTCATTTGAATTCTTCTTCTTCTAGCTTTTACTTATGGCATTCTCGACTTGGACATGTGTCTGCTAGTCATTTGAAATTTTTAGTTTCCAAAGGTCATTTAGGAGATATGCAAACACATGACATTTCTGATTGTAGTAGTTGCAAACTTGCTAAATTTTCTGCTTTGCCTTTTACTCGTTATTGTTGGGTTTATCTTATGAAGAGGCATTTTGATTTTTTGTCTATTTATCCTTCTTTTAGAGCACTTATTAAAACCCAATATAATACTGTAATTAAGTGTTTTAGATGTGATTTAGGTAGGGAATACACATCTACTGAATTTTCTAAGCTACTTGCTTCTGATGGCACTATTCATCAATCCTCTTGTACAGACACTCCTCAACATAATGGTGCTACTGAACGCAAACATAGACACATAATTGAAAGAGCCCGCTCTATTCTTTTATCTGCTAAAGTCCCTAATGCATTCTGGGAGGAAGCTGTTCTTAAAGCTGTTTATTTGATTAACAGAATTCCAAGCTCTCATACTTCTGGTCGGTCACCATTTGAAGCTTTATTTGGCTCTCTCTTTGATTATTCTGTCCTGAAAGTCTTTAGGTGTACTTGTTTTGTCCTTTTTCCCACAGCTGAGTGTAACAAATTGACATCACGTTCCGCTATATGTGTTTTCTTAGGATAATGGAGAGTGTAGGAAAGGTTACCATTGTTTTGATCTTGTCAGTCAGAAGTTATATGTTTCTCGACATGTTGTGTTTCTTGAGCATATTCCCTTCTTCTCTATTCCTGATAGTACTTCTACATTGACCAAATCCAATCTTGTTCATCTTGACCGTTTTCTCTAGTGATAGTTCTTCTTTCTCTACACCCATCACTATTGAATCTTCATCCACTACAGGTACACATGCGCCATCTTCTGCTGTCCTTCCTCCTCATGTGGCCTCTCAAGCACCATCTGAGCCTGAGGATCCATTACTATCCTCTTCTCCTTCTCCACCGTCTCCTCGATATCCCCAACGCATACGTAAGTCTATTCAACTCCCTGATTTTGACTATTATTGCTGTTCAGAGTCCTCTTGTTGTTTCTTATCATCTATTCATAACATGTTTGAACCTTCTTCATATAAAGAAGCCATTTTAGACCCTCTTTGGCAATAGGCTACGAATGATGAATTATCTATTCTACAAAAGACAGACACTTGGAATTTGGTGCCTTTGCCTTCAGGTAAAAATGTTGTTGATTCTCATTGGATCTATAAGATAAAAACTAAGTCTGATGGTTCTGTTAAAAGGTATAAGGCTAGATTGGTTGCTAAAGGTTTTAAGTAGCAGTATGGTCTTGATTATGAGGAGACCTTTGCCCCTGTTGCAAAGATGACCATTGTTCGTATTCTTATTGCTGTTACCTCTATTCGTAAATGGAATATGTGCCAACTGGATGTTAAGAATGCCTTTCTGAATGGCACTTTTCAGGAAGAAGTTTATATGACTCCTCCTTCTGGTGTGACCCATCCTCCTGGATATGTTTGTAAACTTAAAAAGGCTCTTTATGGTCTTAAACAGGAACCTCGTGCTTGGTTTGAAGCATCCCTTGGTTTTACATCTAATCATCATGAACTTATCTTTGTTTTTTCGGTGTACATCTGTTGGTCGAATTATTCTTTTATTATATGTTAATGATATGATTATTACTGGTGATGACACAATTGGCATTACTGAGTTAAAGTTTGAATTGGCTTGTCAGTTTGAAATGAAGGATTTAGGACCTTTATCTGATTCTAGGACAGTTGATACCCCTATTGAGATGAATGTCCGGTATTCCTCCACCGACGGTGTTCCTTTGGCTGATCCTACTTTGTATTGTAATCTTGTTGGTTCTCTTGTATATCTTACCATCACCTGCCCTGATATTGCTTATGCTGTGCATGCTGTTAGCTAGTTAATTTCTGCTCTGACCACTGTTCATTGGGCAGCTGTGGTTCGCATCTTGCAATATCTTCGTGATTCATATTTTCAGAGTCTTCTATTTCTATCTACATCTTCCTTAGAACTCCGTGCTTATTCTAATGCGGATTGGGCTATCAATCCCATTGATCGTAAGTCTACTACAGGGTTTTGTGTCTTTGATTCTCTTATTTCTTGGCGGAGTAAGAAACAGATAGTGGTTTCTCGATCTTCTACTGAGGCTGAGTATCGCGCTATGGCATCTACTATTGCTGAGATTGTTTGGTTACGCTGGCTTCTTTCTGACATTGGAGTTTCTCTTTCTTCTCCCACACCCATGTACTGTGATAATAAGAGTGCCATCCAGATATCTCATAATTCTGTGTTTCATGAGCGAACGAACACATTGAGATTGACTGTCATCTGGTGCGCCATCACCTTCAACAGGGCACAATAACCTTACCCTTCGTCTCTTCTTCCTTGCAACTTGCGGATCTTTTTACTAAGTCTCATTTGATTCACCACTTTCGTTTTCTGTGTGACGAACTCTCATTGCTTTTGGTTATAGCACTGTGAGTTTGATGGGGATGTTAGAGAATAATTTTATATAGTTTTGCTAGTTTAGTATTTTAAATTATTAGTTACGTAAGTTAGTCCTTACATATAAAAGGACATGTATTCTTTTTTTTTTTTTTTGTGTATTGTATTCTTTTGTATATTCGACTAGGGTTTTGGTTCTTCCTTTTTCTTTTCTATTTCTTCTAGTTGATGTCTCTTCTTTGGCTTCTCTCAATGAATAACATTGTTGCATATTGAGTCATTCACAACAAGCAGCCAAAATATAGGGCAAATCAACTCTCCAGAAAACTTACGCATGTTGCTCGAGGGTTGTGGGGCAGAACTCAAACAGCACCTTAACCTTTGGACATTGTCAGAAGAAAATTGATGTTATTAGAAAGAAACTTGATGACTTATACAATATTACTGGTGCTAGAGATCTCGAATGGATTGGCTTCAATAGGACGATCGTAACACAAAGTTCTTCTACTCTAAAGCGAGCCAACAGAGAAGGAAAAATAGCATACATCAATTGAGGGATGCACAAGGTCATTGGAGATTTAACCATGATGAAATTGCACAAATTATTCAAGATTATTTTTCTGATATATTTTCTGGCTCTCTGCCATCAGATGAATGTTTGGAGCTTGGTGTTCTGGGTATCACAAACAAATTATCAAACCAAGACAAAAATTAGTTGCAACAAGATTTCACGAGGGGGGAGACTGACAAGGCCAGCAAAGAGATGGGATCACATAAGGCCCCAGGACCGGACGGGTTTCATGCAATTTTTTACCAAAGGCACTGGAGATTTGATCGGTAATCAGACGGCGAGAATCTGTCTTTGCTGCCTCAATAAAGATACTTCAATTCGCCCACTTAACACAGCACACTTGGTCCTAATTCCAAAAAAAAACAACCAGAGATCGTGGTTGATTATAGGCCCATCAGTCTTTGCAATGTAGTGTACAAAATTATTTCTAGAACAATGGCTAATAGGTTGAAAGTGGTACTTCCGAGGCTTATTTTGGGGAATCAAAGTGCTTTTGTGGCTGGAAGACACATCACTGACACTGGGATTCTTGCTTTTGAGTGTTTACACTTCATTGCAAAATCTAACAATGGTAAAAATAAAAAAGGTTTTTTGGCGCTAAAACTCGATATGAGCAAAGAGCATAATCGAGTCGAATGGTCCTTCCTGATGAAAGTGATGGACAAAATGGGTTTTTGTTTTAAATAGCTTAATCTTATTTTAGAATGCATTTCATCCTCTTCTTTTAGTGTTATTATTAATGGTAGAGCTGAAGGCAAGATTATCCCCACTAGGGGACTCAGGCAGGGATTTCTTTTTCCCCCCAATTTACTTCTTTTGTATGCTAAGGCTTTTTCAGGCCTTCTTTGGTAGGCTGAAGCTGATGGTTTGCTTTTTGGATTTCGTTTTTCACGTTATGGCCCTCGTATTAATAATCACTTGTTTTTTGCATGATGCTTTGATATTTTTGCGTGCAAAACGGAGCGATGTGGAGGCTTTCAAACAGGTAATTTCCATTTACGAAAAGGCTTCTGGACAACGTGTTAACCTTGAAAAATCCTCTGTTTCTTTCAGTCCATGCGTGCCAAGTGAAGTTAGACACGATATCATGCATTTTCTTGGTATCTATCTGGAGGGTATGCATGGCTTATACTTGGGCTTTCCGATTCTATTGGAAAATAGAAGAAAGTGGCATTCACAATGTTGGTCGAAAAGATCTGGAAAAAGATCAAAGGTTGGAAGCGAAATACTCTCTCGGTAGGCAGAAGAGAAGTTTTAATTAAAGCAATCCTTCAGTCAATACCAATTTACGTCATGAACCTGTTTAGATTACCAATGGCTGTGATGGACTCCATTCGTAAGGCCATTAGTAGATTTTGGTGGGGGCGATGAAAGCCACAAGAAAATGCATTGGATTAATTGGGAGAGACTGTGCAAACCAAAAAAGGATGAAGGATTTGGGCTTAGAGATATGGAGGCATTTGATAGAGCAATGCTTGCTAAGCAATCATGGTAGATTTTGAATGATCCAGAATCTCTTGTGGTTCATTTATTGAAGAGCAAATATTTCCCACACTGTAGCTATTTGGAGGCTATATGCAAACATGGTGATTCTTTTATTTGGAAAAGCATTATGTGGGAAAGAGAAGTAATACAAAAAGGAACTCGGTGGCGCGTGGGCAATGGAGGAAATATTAATCCATTTCTTCATCCATGGCTAACTAGAGAGACAACTTTTAGGCCTTTTACGGCACAAAACTCTGGAGTACAAAGCGTGGCCGATTTGATGACAGAATCTGGTGATTGGGATCTTGCAAAAATCAATCAGATCTTTTGGACAGTGGAGAAAGAGGCTATAATTTCCATTCCGATTATCAACAGAGGTCCCTGTGATAAACTTATTTGGCACTATAATAACCATGGAAGATATACCGTTAGAAATGATTACAAACTTGTTCAAAACTGGAATGGAGAAACACCACCATTCAGTACGTCCAATAGCAAAAAATAGTGGAATAAGGTATTGAATATTAAGCTTCCAACTAAATTTAAGATTTTCTGGTGGCGACTCTTTTATGAAGCGATCCCTTCTCATGCGAATCTTGTCCAAAGAGGGGTTAAAGGTTCTGAAATTTGCCAACTCTGCGGGCTGAAAGAAACGATAATGCATGCAATTTTTCAATGCAAAGAGGTACATTGTTTTTGGAAAGAGGCAGATTTGTGGAACGTTATTAAGATGTGGAAAAACTGGACAAATTTGAAAGATTTTGCTTTTACTCTTTCTACTATTTGTGAAGAACAAGTTGAGCTTACCCATTCTGGAAAAAAGAGGGATATATGGAGAGTTTCGCCGTCCGCCTAAATGTTTAGCTCCACTTATTGATCAATTTTTGGAATTTTTTATGATGCAAACTAACTTCAACATAATATTAATCTTGTTCATGAGAAATGGGAGAAGTCATCAGCTGGAAATTTGAAATTAAATGTTGAGCTGTAAAAGATGGGAAGGAATACTATTCTGTCAGGATGGTTATTCGTAAGGAGAATGGACGAGTGATATCGGCCAAGGCTCATGCAATTCAGGGAAAACTGGATGTACTAGCGGCTGAAGCCATGGCACTCTTAGAAGGGCTTGCACTTGCAAAGGAGCATAATCTTTGGGTGGAGAAGGTTGAAATAGATTCATTCCAACTTGTATCAGCAATTCATGGTGATTTCAGTTTTCATCCCTTCGCCTCATTGTTCAGTAAGATTGTTGCATTGCTTCAGGATTGTGGTGGTGGTTCATGTAACTACGTTCCCCGTGAAAAGAACGTGGTTGCCCACGCCATTGCGAAATTTTCACTTTCATCTTGTCTGTCGCAAACTTGGGTGGATTGTATGCCAATTTGGCTTTGTTCAGTTGTTAACCAAAATATGTAATGAACATTACTCCTTCGAAAAAAAAAAAAAAACCCACGGTGCAACCATACATGTATGACTTAATAATAATAATAATAATAATAATAATAATAATAATAATAATAATAATAATAATAATTAAGAAACACAGTAATTAATAATCAGTTTATAAACTAGCTAGCTAGCATAAAACCCATATATTATGTTTCTAATTAAAAGAAAAGGAGAATACAAGGTTGTACGGAGACGGAAACTGGACACGACACGGGGCACGATATGAAATGGAGGAATGTTATTTTTAGAAAATGTAGGAAATGAAACGTTGTGAAAACATTATATAAATATTATTAATTTAATTTTATAATTTTCATACTTAAATTCAAAATATTATTAAATATTAATTAAATCGTTGAAATAATGAATTCAACTCAGTCTAAATAAAATTTTAACATAAAATCATATTTATCTTGAAACAACTCATAATTCACAAATTAATAACAAAGGGAGCATAATAATCTTTACGTTTTCTTTGGTTTAGTTGCAATTACAAGACCACAAATTGAATTATAAGTTTATATAAAGTCAGATTTAAAGTAATTTCTACTTAAAACTCATAAATATTTCAGTTAATTATAAATTAACTTTAAGTTAAATATAATTAAGATTTTATCTTTGTTAAAGCGTGGTAAATTTTTAAGCAAGGGTTTCCTATAAGTTTCTTTAGTCCTTGGAGTTTCCAAAATTTTTAAAACATAGGAAACTTTTTTAAAGTTTCCGAAACGCTTTTAGAGAGTTTCCGAAGAGTTTCAGTTTTCGAAACGTTTCTGACACGAAACGCTTGTCTTTTAGGAGTTTTCGTTCTTTATAGGGAGAATTTCAGAGAATCGTGCAACCACCGGTGGGGTTCTGGTCTTCCAGCAGTGTCGGTGGGACTGGCTGGATTGTGGAATCCCATGACCACATTTAGGGCAATGTTTCAGTGGCTGGCTGGAGCTAGAACCCTTACGATTAGTCACCTTCTTATCTTCATCAATCATCAGTTGCAGCAGTTTTTATCTCAATCCTTTTAAATATTTTCCACATTTCTTACTCAGCTTTTCTTTAATCTTCAACGGCTTACAACCCGTTACACTTATTGTCACCATGTTCTCATCATCGTTAAAAACTCGGTCTCGTACTTTTGCTTAATTTACAAAGAAAATTGTTAAAAAAAAAAAAGGAAATGAAAGCAATTAATATGTACTAAAATTAATTAATTCGAATACCAAGTAATTAATTAAAGATGAAAATATGGGTTTGATTACAAGGAATTTCATCAAGCACATTTTGTATCTTCTTGTAGCATGATAAGCACTGAAGATTAACTCCTAGGGTGATTTTAGTTTTCTGATCAGCCATTGAGCTGTCAAAACAGAGAGATAAAATATCTTCTAATATTTTCGTATTTATACAGGCGAGGCTACCCACCAAACCCTAGATCAATGTTGATGTTAAGCACAAATATCGAAAGGTTCAAACGTCCATGTGACTCTGTTCCGCAAATATATAGTCCTCCCTTTCTTTTCTTTTTGTCCAAAATTATATTCCATGTTGTTAGTTAATTTCTTAATTTTCTAATATAACCCGGTTTATTGTATATCATAATTAACAAAAGAATAATTAAAATAAAATATTAAATTAAGTAAATTTAAATAGCATATTAGTTTTAATTTCTCTATTGTTAGACGATCTGCAAACCAGGTCGCCTATAAGCTTGTTAGAGCGGCTGGTTCTGTGGCAGACTCTGTTGATTGGATCCACCCGAATTTATATATTTTTTATGGGAAGTTAATAATATTATAAATCGCGACAAACTGCCAAACTCAAAAACAAAGGAGAGCAGTCAACAAGATTACAATGGAAGCCGAAAGCTAATGAAATATTGGCAATGGTGTGGGCAGCGTTATTTGTCTCACGGCAAACAAAACTACAAAAACCACAAGACCATGATGCCAAGAGGGAGTTGATTTCATGAAGAATAGTAAGATGGGGGTGAAACTCAAGATTAGTCTTCAGACTAATAACCAAAGAAAGGCAATCCATCTCGTCCTTCGTTAAGTCAAAGTTGTGTTGGTAAGCAAAGTCTGCCCTTCCAACAAAACAATAGCTTCAGCCAATTCAACATCGAGCTTACCCCACTTGTTAGTTGTGTAACAACGCCCTATATCGTCTTTGATGATTGCATCAATTGCAAAGAATTCAAGACCAAGGATCAAAGTGGCGTCAACATTGAGTTTAAATCCTCCAAATTTTGGTTTTCTCCATTTCGTGCATTTTGTCGAATTTCGATGTTGCAAACTAGAAACATAGAAGTCATGGAACTCCCAGATGGATTGAGCAAGTAAAATGGCCGGTCCTTTTGTTTCTCTACGTAATGTTCTGTTTCTCTCGAACTACAAAAACCACATGGAAATGATAGTGCATTGGAGATTCTGGCCAATTTTAGAGTTCGTTACTCCATGCACTATGTCCTTGGTGGATTTCAAACCTTGGAACTATTCAACGAGATGCCAAAGGTCTAATTCTTCCCACACTAACTTCGTATAAGGGCAGCCAATCAGAATGTGTTGGGATTTAAGTCTCAAATCTGCCACATTTACCACAATGGGAATCTACAGGGACACCTCTATTCAATAGATTTGAAGATGAGGGAAGTGCATTATAAAAAGCCTGCCATTAGAAAAATTTCACTTTAGGTGGAATGCAAATTTGCCATAGTTTTTTCCACCAATGTTTTTCCTTCCCACTACCACTACAATTGGACTCAGTTGTCATGTTCATGATGCACCAATATCCACTCTTAACTGTATAAAAACCATCCTTGTTAAAGTGCTAAATAAGAGTATCTAGTTTGCCCCTATCAGCAATTGGAAGAGAAAGTATGGAGGTGCAATAAGTGGTAAGAAGAGATGCTCAATCTTAGTAGCGTCCCAACCTCCCAATGCTGAAAATAAATCTGAAACCAAGTGAATTTGATTATTCATAGGAGTGATAGGTCAGATATGGGGAGTGCTTGGGAGCCAAGGGTCCGCAAAAATTCACACTGAGTTTCTTGAGCCAATCCGCCAATAAGCTCCGAGAGGAAGAATGCCATGTCCCCAAATAATGCTTCTCCAAAGGAAAAAAAATCACCATTTTTGCACATAGCATCAGCAAAGGAAGATGAGTGAAAGTATTTTCCTTAAAGCACCTGAGCCAAAAGTGAGTTGGTATCATGGTGGAGCCTCCATGCATGTTTAGCAACCATAGCCTTATTGAATGCTTCAAGATTGCGAATGCTAAGGCTGCCTTCTGATTTAGATTTGCAAAGTGTCTGCCAATAAGTCCAATGGATTTTCTGCTTCTTGTCATCCTTCCCCACCGAAACCTTCCAATGGCTCTCTGTAGTTGTTCTATAATAGCCTCGGGAATGCGGAACAGATTCATTTGATAAGCAGGAAGGGCTTGGGGGATTGATTTAATGAGCCTCTCACGTCTTCCAGCCGAAAACAAGCTCAGTTTCCACCCTATAATTCTCTTCAAGAGTTTATCTTGTAGTTCTGCATAGCACTGCTTCTTTTTCCGCCCAATAGAGATAGGAAATCCAAGATATTTATTACACAAGCCAACAGATCCAGCATTCAAAGAGTCCAGAATCAGAATGAAGAATATTAGTTGAGAATAGATGGGGCTAAAAACAATAGATGATTTCTCTAAGTTAACTTTTTGCCCATATCCAAGTTCATATGTATGAAGAATATTAGTTGAGAAAAAATCAGAATCAGACCTGTTAGCATGCATGAAAACCAGAGAATCATCCGCAAAAAAGAGATGACTGATACGAGGAGAGGGTCTCGAACAAATGAGTTCCATCAAGGCCCTTTCACGTTCTGCCTTCTAAATTAGTCCCGACAGTGCCTCAGCTGAAAACAGGAAAAGATAAGGAGAAAGTAGACATCCCTGTCGGAAGCCCCGGGATGGCTTAAAACATCCCCAGCTCTTCCCATTAATAATCAAAGATAAGCAAGAAGATGCAATGCAATTCATAATAATCAAAGTTATATTTGATGTAATTCATGAAGATGCTCTTATATTTGAATAAACTTTGCTTCTTCAAAATAAATAAATAAAATAAATGAAAAAGCATATTAGGAAATATACTCTTAAATTGTATTTTTCCTTTGATATGCTATTAATTTCTTAATTTATATAAATAATGAAAGCGGGATATTTTTGCAATAAGGAGAATCAAACCTTTGATTACAAGGGTACGAAACATTTACTTGGAGTCATGATTTAGGTCTACAAATGGTCTTCTTTTCCGGTTTATATATAATAATAATAATAATACAAGGGTACGAAAAATGGTCTTATTTTACAAGGGTACGGAAAATAATAAGGAGGAGGTTAAATACATTAATTGATCTTGTCTTTTTGTTTACCATTTCGTTTTCCTATATATGACTTAAATTAATCCATTTAAGCTATTTTATTCCTCACTTACTCTCTGTGTTTCTGCCTGAAGTAGGTGTTTGTGTTTTTATTTTAATTATGTAATTATTGCTAATTATCATATATGTGGTGTCAAGAGTTGATCTTTTTTGGTTGGCCGGGATGCATAAAATATATTATCCCTATAGAGGGACATGGTTGTTAATATTCCCCTTTATCAATTGGCTCTAATTTACTTATACAAAATAAAGAAAAGGAAAAGAAGAAAGACAAAAAAAAAAAAAAAATGAAAGAAAAAAGGAAAAAAAATGGAATCAAATTTGAAAACCATTTATCTTGTCATGGTGATGATCTCGCACAACAATCAATACCGGAGATTGCGAGGGAAGGCATTCCTTCTCTATGAAAAGGTTGGTTAATATTCTCAAAATTGCCAAATTAAGTACGGTCCATAATTGTGATATTGTCGTCTTATATATATGTAAATGATCTCAAACAAGTTTGACAGCGGAGGATTCCTCATAAAAAAATGACTCAATATGTGGCCTACTTAAAGAAAAAAATACATACTCCCAGGGACGGATTTACATAGGGACGAGTGGGTGCAGTCGCACCCACTGGATTTTTGAAAAATTTCCACTATGAGAAGATGTAGATCTGAATTTCTGGGTTTCTCTTCTTTACTTACCAGAAAGAAGCAGGGAAAGAGACGAGAGAAAATCCAACCAAATCTTAAAATATTGTGTGAAATGACTATAATGACCTTTCACGTGCCTACTTTTTCACGCCTCCAATTTACCTGTTGTGCTAATTTAATTCCTTTTGTTAATTATTAATTTTTTAATATAGCTATAATTATCCTTATTAAAAAATATATATTACTAACTTAATAGCAAGTATTTTACGGCTTAAAGCATTTATCTAATTTTCCGACAAACCTTTAGATTTTGGTTAGTACCATTTTAAATATAGCTTTGGTATATTTCATAAGCAATTTAATCTAATTCTTTAATTTAAGACTAAATGTAAACAAAATTTAGTATGTGTGGATGAGAAACCAACGAAAAAGACATTATTTTTATTTTAGAAAGAATGGTAATACATTGTATAATTTGCATTGTTATAGTAATATATTCATTAACAGTATATTGGATGATGGGCATTTGAAATATAAACAATAATTTTTCAAAAATTATTTTCTATAGATTTCAAACTAATGACTAACTGTCAAACTAATATCAAAACTATTTAAAAAGATAAGCTCATAAAGAGTGATGTTCATGTAATTACTTGTTAATATGTATACTTGTTATTACAGAACTCCGCACCGACTGATCATATTCCTGGCTCCGTCCCTGCATACTCCCATCACATAAAATAATCACCACCGTAAAACAGTAATGGATGTTGAACCATTAAGTAATAAATTTCAACAATAAAAATCACAGCAAGAAAAATTCTAGAAAGAACAAAGAATCTGCCTTCAAACTAAGATAATTAAACTCATGTCCAAACACCGAAGAACACAGAATTCTGAGTTTTGAACACTTTACCAGACATCTAACGACTTACCAGGGAGCCGTTTCGAATCCTTCAAACTAAGTATAATAAAACAATTAATTGTCCGACAAGAACTTTAGTTAATACTACTATACTAGGGTTTGAAAGCAATAGAGAAAGAGAATAAAAACAATAAAAGAGCTTATTATTATTAATTTAAATTAATCCCAGCATACATGTTACATCAAACTAATCAACACTGTACATTACATTACTGATATATATATATATATATATATATATGACTTCATAGTAGTAGTTAAGAAATTAGAAACATTTTAGGTAAACTAGCAAGATAAAGTTAATCCACGTTAAGAGACATGCATGACTAATTACTAATAAAATTATTAGGAGAACAAATGAACAATCTTCATAGAATTAAGCAACTATCGGCGGAGTTCTGCTGGTATCCGGAGAGTGGCGGCACGCCGGCACTGGTGGCGGAATCCAGCCATGACCACATTTAGGGCATTCCAACAGTGGATCGGAACCCCCCTTCTTTTCCCTGTCATCATCCGAAGGAGCACCTTTGATAAAGTGGATGCTTGTAAATGTTTTTCCGCCTTTGTTGCGCAGTTTTTCCTTGGTCTTCATGGGATCGCATCCCGCAACGATGATTGTTACTGTGTTTTTCTCCTCGTCAAAAATCCGGCCCCGTACTTCTGCCCGGCCACCGTGCCCGAAGAAAATTATTTGAGAAAAATGTGCGCAAATAGTTAGTAATTGGTACGTATACTAGAATATTAATTAATTTAGAGACCAAGTAATTAATCAAAGATGAAAAATTAATTATCCGGAATTTCACTGAGCATTTTTTGTATCTTCTTGAAGCAGGCAGAGCATTCAACATGATTAACTCCCAAAATCATTCTCGTTTTCTCCGCCGTAACTTCAGAGCAAAGAAATCGATCAATCTGGGGAGAGAGAGAGAGAGAGACCTCAGAATAGAACAAATATGGGTCTATAATGTCTCTGTCGATAAAGTGTAATATATAGTATTAAATTCATTTCAGTGGCTTTTCTCCAAACAAAAAAAAAAAAAAAAAAGGGGGAAAACCAATTATAAGTAGCTAAAGGAACAAACAACATATATTATGTTGATAAGAAAGACATTGTGAACAATGTTGTAAAATAGGTATACTTAATTCACAACTAAGTATATAATGCTATATTGCCTAAACATTAATAATATATAGCTTAGGGAAAATATAACAAGGGAATAATAAGTATTATAAAATAAAACTTTCTTCACACTACTATAGAAATTGACAAAAAAATTGAAAATACACGTCGGTTCTTAAAAAAAAACGACGCGTAAACATAATACGGTGACAATTTTAAAATTATTAGTATTAATATAGGCGTCAATCCCTTTAAAAAACCGATGTATATAGTATAAAATAACTATAGACGTCGGTTTCAAAACAACAACCGACACTTATATTTAATATATATTATATATCAATGAAAAGCAAATAGTGTTGTCCTTTCTCGTAGGGCCGGTTTGCCACTTCTTTTGAATTTTTGGCTAAATTCCTTTCCACACACAACCCTGTGCACTTTCCTTTAACTTTGTACACCCTGCCTCTCTGCTCTCAAATACACGCAACCCATTATCCTTTGCCTTTTGTCCTCTCTCTCTCTCTCTCTCTCTCTCTCTCTCTCATATTTCCAGACGGCCGTTCAATATGCAACCGTCTCTCCTCTTTGAAAAATTTTCAAGTTTGTCGAGAGTTGTGGATGTAACTGTAAAAGAATCTAAGCTATTCAGTTTTTCTAGTGCATTTGTACTAGCAGAGGATACCTTCGCTTCAACCGTACAACCAGTGGCTCGATTTGCAACCAGTGGCTCGATTTGGCCGGAATCTTATTGCAGGTCGGGAATTTACTCGCCACACTATTCACTGGTTTAGAATATATCTCTTTCATTACCTTTCGTTTTTAATTATAGAAGGTGGTATTGTTGAGCGTAGTACCTCCTTTTTATTGTGTTTTTCTGCTTGTTTAGGGTATATCTTGTAATAAAATGACATTTTGTTTTTTCATTTTTTTTATGCGTTTATCAAATTCAATTGTTCTTGTTTCGTAAATCTGGATGGTCGAATTCCTATTATTAGCTAATGTCTTTTTAATTAGTCCTTTGTGCTATGCTATTCCTTTTGCCACCAACTTTTTAATCCCGTCATCACGTTTGCTACTGTTGGCTGAGCAACTCGTCCCCAACTTGGATTTAATTTTAGTTTGGGCATGACATCGATACCAGTTTAAGAACATAGAAAACCCAAATTATTTTTTTCAGTTTACATTCTCTAATTTATTTTTGTAAAATTAATTTTTTTAAAAAAAAGTATAATAGGCATTGGTTGTATAGGCTTGAACCGACGCGTAAAGTAAACAATAGGCGTCGGTTGTAGTGGTACAACCGACGCCTACTGTTTATTTTTTTTTTTACTTTAGGCGTCGGTTTTTCTCAACCAATCGACGCCTATTGTGGCCTTTAGGCATCGCTCAACAACCGACGCGTATACTTTCACTATATACGACTGTTACATATGCGTCTCCGTTACAACGGACATGTATTTATCTCTACAACCGACGCCTATTATACTTTT